>JAOBSW010000255.1:0-117033 GCA_026214975.1 Gentiana macrophylla
TTCTTAAATCATCAATAGAAGATCCGCCAAAGAATCTGGAATTGAAACCGTTACCTTTAAATCTGAAATATGTTTTTCTAGAAACTGATAATCTATTACCGATTATTATATCATCTACTTTAACTAAGCAAAGCAAGAAGATCAATTAATAAGAATGTTAAGAAAGCATAAGAAAGCTTTTGGATGGACGATTGCCGATATTCGAGGTATTAGCCCCGAGATTTGTGTTCATAAGATAATTTCGAAAGAGGATGCTAAACCTTGTATTCAACCGCAACGCCGCCTCAACCCGAATTCTGATTAATCGTCAAGAAAGAGGTCATTAAGCTATTAGAAATAGGAATAATCTTTCCTATATCGAGATAGTGAATGGGTTAGTCCAACTCAAGTTGTACCAAAGAAAGGAGGTTTCACAAAGTGAAAGAGAATGATAAGAATGAATGGATTCCAACAAGGGAAATTACGAGGATATCGAATGTGCATTGATTTTAGAAAACTAAATGATCATACTAAGAAAGATCATCATCCACTTCCATTTATAGTTCAAATGTTGGAACGTTTAAGTGGTCATAAGTATTCTTGTTTCTTAGATGGTTATTCAAAGTTATTCTGAGATCTTCATTGCAAGCGGGGAGATAGAGAAAAGACTACTTTCACATGTCCTTATGGAACTTTCGCGTATAAAAGAATGCCGTTTGGTTTATGTAATGCTCCTGCTACGTTTCAAAGATGTATGATGTCTATATTTTCTGATATGGTTGAGAAATTCTTAGAAATTTTTATGGACGACTTTAGTGTTTATGGAGATTCTTTTGGTAAGTGTTTGTCGCACTTAGAAAGAGTTTTACAACGTTGTGAGGATACCAATTTAGTTCTAAACTGGGAAAAATGTCATTTAATGGTATCAGAAGGAATTGTTTTAGGTCATAGAATCTCTGAAATAGGAATTGAAGTTGATAAAGCTAAAGTCGAGGTGATTGAAAAATTACCGCCACCAGTTAATCTAAGGACTCTAAGAGGATTTCTTGGACATGCAGGATTTTATAGGAGATTTATTGCAGATTTTTCAAAGATAGCAAAGCCGTTAAGTCATTTGCTTGAAAAAGAAGTATCTTTTAACTTTGATAGTAAATGTATGGAAGCGTTTAAGACCCTGAAAGCGAAGTTGGTTACTGCACCAGTTTTGGTAGCACCAGACTGGAATTTACCTTTTGAAATTATGTGTGATGCTAGTGATTTAGCTGTAGGAGCTGTTTTAGGTCAAAGGTACAATAGAATTCTCAAAGCTATTTACTATGCATCCCACACATTAAACGCAGCTCAACTAAATTATGCAACTACAGAAAAGGAACTGTTGGCTGTGATTTTTGCCTTAGATAAGTTTAGATCGTATATTGTCGGTTCTAAGGTAATAGTCTACACAGACCATTCGACTCAAGTATTTCTTGAGTAAGAAAGATCGAAACCACGTCTTCTTAGATGGATTCTCCTACTACAAGAATTTGATATTGAAATTAAAGATAAAAAAGGAAGTGAAAACGTAGTAAGAGAGATCACCTAAGTAGAATGGAGATCGAGGAAGAGATAGGGAATGAAATTAAAGATTCATTTCGATGAACAACTATTTAGAATAGATACTCCTTCAACCATGCAATTATTAAAAATAGGATTCCTCTAAGGAAATCTCACCTTGGTTTGGAGATATCATTAATTACTTAAACTGTGATTATATTCCGTCTCATTGACTTGGCCTTGAGTAAAAAGAAATTCTTTTATGACTTAAAATTTTATTCTTGGGAGGAACCGGACCTTTTCCGTAAATGTTTCGATGGGATAATCGAGAAAATGTGTGCCTGATAATGAAACTTTAAGTATTTTATCATTTTGTCATGATCGTGAGGCGAGGAGGACATCATGGAAGATGGAAAGCGCTTTTAAAGTTTTACAATGTGGTTTTTATTGGCCTACATTATATAAAGATGCTTATAAATACGTTAAATCTTGTGAATCTTGTCAAAAATGGGGAAATGTATCTAAAAAACATGAAATGCCTATGCAACCTATTTTAGAATGTGAGTTATTTGATGTTTGGGGTATAGATTTCATGGGACCTTTTCCTATATCGTTTGGAAAAAGATTTATTCTTGTAATGGTAGATTATGTTTCAAAATGGGTAGAAAGTGAAGCTCTTCCCACTAATGATACCAAGGTTGTCATACGATTCCTTAAAAGAACATATTCACTAGATATGGCATTCGAGGGCAATCATTAGCGATAGAGGTTCGCACTTTTGTAATAGACCATTTACTAAGTTAATTGAGAAATATGGTGTAACACATAAACTAGAACGCCCTATCATCCGCAAACCCGGTGGTCGGGTAGAGGTGTCAAATAGAGAAATCAAAAGAATCGTGGAAAAAAGCAGTTGATTCAAATCGTAAAAAGCGGGCAATTAAATTAGATGATGCGTTATGGGCGTCTGAATGACTTTTAAAACACCAATAGGTTGTTCTCCTATAAGCTAGTCTTTGGTAAGTCTTGTCATCTCCCGGTTGAGTTAGAACACCGAGCCTTACGGGCTATTAGATTTCTAAATTTCGATCTAAAGTGTCGGTGATCATAGATTGCTTCAATTGATGAGAACTAGAAGAATTTCGTCTCGATTCTTATGAAAACGCCGAATCTACAAGAACGCACGAAGTCCTTCCATGATAAGAGAATCTTTAAGCGTGAGTTCCATGTAGGTGATCGAGTGCTTTTGTACAATTCACGTTTAAAGTTGTTTCGTGTAAGCTAAAATCAAGATGGACAGTCCATTTAAAGTAACACGGGTTTACAAAACTCGAGTCGTTGGACTAATCGATGGAAATACAACTTTTATAGCCAATGGACACAGAGTAAAGTTATTTTGTAGAGGAGAAGGAATCACACCTGAAAGAAGAAATAATGCTCTTGATTGATCCCCAACAAACCGAAAAAAAGCGAGTAAAAAAAAAAAAAAAAAAATTTGAAAAATCGAAAAAGCAGAAACCGGAATCACCGAATACCAGTGCTATCTATCTTTACTCTACTTTTCTGTAATTTTAATTATGTTTAAACTCTTTTCGTCTTTTACCGGATAGACGTAAAAGAACTGGATGTCTTTTTTAGATAGAATAGGAGTTTTTATTTTACTTTTGAAATTAGGCCTTGATAAAGATGTCGCGTTTTCTATAGAAGCTTTAGTTTTTGAACAAAACAAGAAATTGTTGAGAGAGATTAGATTAAGAGAAGTATGTAATGGAATATCAAGAAGTGCGATAAAAAGAAGGGCAAAGTTTCTAATGAGATGCAGAATCTGTGGAAAAAGTGAACATGTTGGACGCTGTGGGAAAAACACAACCAGATCCCAGGATGAGTGTTTGAATATTGTTAGGAAGGGAACGATTAGGTGGTTATCCGAAAATCCCGATGGAATTCCGAGAGATAATTCAAATGCCTCGTTTTTAGGAGTTAGGTTGATCGAGCGTTATATCAGAACTTTGGAGGATTTAGAAATCGAAGAATCAGGAACCCCTTAAGTTCGAGTATTTTATTTTATTTTATAAAATTTTCGCATAACTTCTGAGAATTTCATAAAATTGGATCTTTATAAAATTTGAGGAGTTTTATAAAAGTTTTATAAAAGTTTTTTTTTATAAGAGTTGATATAAATTTATTAAATTTTTATAAGCTTTTTATTAAAGTGTTATAAGGATTTTATTAAATTTTTATAAATTGTTATGAAATTATAAAAGTTCCTTCAAATTTTATTTTAAGAAAATTTTATAAACTTATTTTTAAGACTTTAATTAAGTTTTATTAGAATTTGTATAAGTTTTATTCAAAAATCATAAAAAAATCGAAAAACAGAAAAAATAGTTCACGGACCGATCCGCCTTAATACTGGGACGGTCCGAGTCAAAACATAAAGCAGACGGGACCCTTCTTTTCTTCTTCTTCTTCCCTAATTTTTTTCTAACAACAGCACACCCCACACCCAAACCCCACCTTATTTAATTTTTTTTTACTTTCCTTCCACAAAAATTCATCTCACACTACACCACTACTTGATTTCTTCTCATTATCATCTCCTCTCTTCAACACAAAGTGGAAAATTCAAAAGGGTCAAGAACAAACTCCATTCATTCCGGCAACTTTAACACTTTTCCGGCCTATTTTTCAACGTTTTCTACACTTTAAGGTATAATCTAGTTTATTTAGTTGTTAATTTCGTATTTTTCATAATTTTTTAGATTAATTTCAACTGTTTTGATTTTTGAATGTGTTGTGACATTATTATTATTTTTTTTTTTTTTTGCTGTTTTTGTTGTTGTTTTTGTTGATTGGCATTACCAATATCGTAGAATCATTTGAGTCGAGTACTAGAGTCTCTAAAAGAGAAAATCAAAATTCCAATTTCAACTCCGTCGTGAGCACGATGAATTTTATCACACCAAGAGGAAGTCGTAAGTTTTGAAAGAACCGCATCACCCGAGGCTAAGAAAGCGTATACAAAAATTTATAGTAAGTGTGATGTTACGGTTGAAAAGGTTTAGATTTGGATGACTTAGGTGATGAAGTCAAAAATAATATCTTTAGAAGGCGTCGGTGGTTAGATTTAGCGACCGTAAGGAAGGTGAGATTAACACGACTATAGTATTTGAGTTTTATTCGGTTTTATCTACTATGTCGGAAGAAACGACTTACTCAATCGGAAGCTGTACACTTTACGAGCCGTAAATATTCCTTTTAACCTGCCGTCATTAATGCAATTTTAGGAGTTGAGGTTTTTTCCGATGAGGAGGATTACAGGGGTAGTCTATAATTTAGATGATCCTCGCTAGTTTTGAGCAGATCGCCACGAGAGCCTGTGGTGCTTTTGACCCGACAGCGGTGTGGGTTGAAAATCGGTTTAATTACGGAACTGCTTTTAGAGGTTTAAGGGCAATTAAAAGATTTATTAGCCATAATCTCTATCCTTCTCGTAAACACACCGCTTTTGGAAAGGAAGATGTTTGTATTGCACAGGCTATGGTAAATGATGTTAGAGTGGATGTTGGAAAGGTCATGTTTAAGAGGATTTTTGAGAGTATTGTCATCGCTGCACTGTGGAGTCATCTTTACTTCCCTTGTTTTATCTCTCGATTTATGTCGTAGGTTGGGAGTACCATTCCCGCCTAATGACAAGTTATCTCGGCCGATGGAAATCGATTGGACCTAGTTTGACTAGTCTTCCGGATGGTAGTATTAGCTCTTTTTGCTTAGAAGACGTCAAACTCGGCCCGGCACCCACCGAGTTTTACATCTTCTTCTTTTCCATCTTTTTCTAGTCGGCCTCAACAAACTCCTTTCTCCAACACTATCACATATGACATGTTTCAATCCTTAGTGATGTGATGTTGCGCGTGGTCAAGCCAATGTGGCTTTATTCACCGAGAGTACTAGCAAAGTGGTGTGATGATATTCGTAGAGGTTTAAGAAGGAACGAGCGATTGCTTCGTAATCCTACTTTGATGATCCTGCGCTATCCACCTTGTCACCGATCCATATACCTTACCACACGTTGGGAAACACCTATTCCACCACAGTCGAGCTTTCATCCATCGTCATATCCTTTTGGAAGCCAATCTAGTGGGGCAGGTGTATTTTCGACAGGTGTTCAGAGACCAGCGATGTCGAGTTGGGGAGGATTCACTGAGTATGCACATGTCACGTCTGGCATGAGTTCGATGGGTCTTGATAGTTCAGTCAGGACCACGACTTCAGCTCATCCATCAGCTTCTCAGTCGTTTCCAAGTTCGAGTTTTCAAGTTGATCCGGAGGAAGATTATGATGAAGATTGAATTTTAATGATTGATTAAACATGTTTACTACACATTTTATTGCATTCGACTTTTGTCATTTAACTATTGGTTTATTTTCAATTTTCGTTACAATAGATTTTATAAAAGTTTGCATTTTAAATTGGTTTAGTTTTTATAAAAACTATAAAGAAAAAAACCCAAAAATAATTTTCGTATAATTACTACATCATTTTATAAAATATAATGTGTCGTTTTATCCGTTCGTGTCAAGTTAAATTAACTTTACAATGTATCTTCGAGGAAAGAGTTAGTAATAGGCACGTGAAGTAAAATTAACCAAAGTTCAAATTGACTTTCACCTCTGTCCCTCAGTAAAAGCAGGATGAGGCCGGACCGGTCCGGCCTATACTCGGCCCGATCCGTGAAGCGGAAACAAAGATGACTCATTTTTGAGTCCGTCTCGCTCATCCACGTATGTATTACTTTCTATCTATATAAAGGAGGCCAGGGAATGAGGAAAGGATACAAATTTCTTTCACTGCCTATCTACTTCCAACTGTAATTTTATTTTTTATCAAGTTTTAAAAATGTCGAACCACTCCTCACCGTCTGTAAATTCTTACGAGCCTAATACACCGGATCATCCGGAATCGCAAGCTTCTAATGAGAGTATAAATTTACACCCTCGTTTTGCTAATTCTCCAATCCTATTGGAGAAAGGTTTGAATTTTGATAAAATTGATCAATGGGGTAAAACTCTCATTAGGAGTTTCGGTTGGAAAAAATTTGTCAGTACACCGAGAGGAAGGGTAAATGTCTCGATAGTGCGAGAATTTTATTCTGCGCTTATGACGACATCTATGATCGATATCACACAGATTGTTCTAGTAAGAGGAGTGGTGTTCCTCTCTCTTCATCTATTATCAACCAAATTTTGAAATTCCACCGGTTTATGCCACATTTTGAAATGCAATGGGGACTACAAAATCCCTCTAATCATTTGAATAAAGTACACGAGTCATTCCAATGTCTGTTCCCGCTTTTTGATACAAATCACGACATGTCAACACGAGCTTTACTTCCACATCTAAAAGCGTGGAAGCATTTTATAAATTCTCGAGTTTATCCCACCCGGGATTTTGGAAGTTTAAGCGAGAATGAAATGCTTCTACTTTTGCTTTGGCATTCGGTGTATTTGTTGATTGGGGTATATTGATTCAAAGGGCGATGTGTTGGAGTTTGGGATCACCAGAGGTAGTAGGGGGAAACCTATGCCTAATTCTTGGTTGATATCACGTTTGTGTATTCTTCTGAATGGAGTAGAAGAGCTGGAGACGGATGAAATTTTTCCGTCTAGAGATAGTCGGTTTGGATTGCTACCGGTTGATACACCGGGTTGTTCGTCTACTATTTAGAGAATTGTTTGTTAGTAATATTTAAATTTGAATAAGTTAAGTTAAAATTAAGTTTGAAGTTAATTTAGTTAAGTTAAGTTTTTTTTTTTTTTTTTTAAGTAATAATGTATCTTGTTTAATATATATGTCTTAGTTTTTTAAGTTGTTTGTTTTTATTTAATGATATAATTAGTATACGCTAAAAAAAAAAAAAAAAAAAAAAAAAAAAAAATCGGAAAAATAACGTTGATAGATAATTTTAATTTTATTTTCGAACCTACTTCTTTACTACTTATTGAACATCGGGACGATGCCACTTCGTAAGTGGGGAGTAGAGTTAGGTTAGAAAATTCATTAAAATTTTCGAAAAAAAAAAAAAAAAAAAAAAAAAAAAAAAAAAAAAAAAATTTATAAAATAAATATAATTATATGTCTAATTTAGATTTTAAGAAGATTTTAAGTTTATATAATGGAGTAATTAATATTAGATATTGTTTTTATAAAATTATATAAGTATGATTGATATTTATAAGTAAAATTTTTAGAATCATTTTCAATACTTAATTATGAATTTGGAATTGGATTAAGTTTATTGATTTTAAGCACCACAAAAATATAACTATAGCCCAAATAACCTACCTCACTTTGATTAGAGTGATCAAGACCTCACTCGAAATTGTCAATTATGATTAAATAACCGAGCTTTAGCTATTTTGGTCTACATTTCCTTGAAATACCGCAAGTTTATGCATCTTATAAAAAGAGATGGTGACGTAAAAGCTAAATTTTGGTATATCTTGAGATTGGAAAAATTAGATAAGTAATAGTATATTCGATCTTACCTCATGACACTTGCAACATAGCCGATTTTGGTAATAAGTTCGGATATATTAATTAAGAACGAAGCACCATATTTACAATGTAATTAATCAAATATCGTGTATCTTCCTTATCTCGTGATTAACAACTTAAAAATAAAAAGAACAAATCGGATGTAGCTACCAATGATTGGAGTGAGTAGGGTATTATCACGAAATGTCCTATATCACTATGAGGTAATTAAGCTCCCGATTGCCTGATGATAGTAGTCCAGCTAGGGTATTATCACGAAATGTCCTATCTTTGGGAATGAAGGCACAAGATAAATTGAAAAAGGAAAAGTTGAATCATAAGATCTCAAGGAATTATTACAAGTTTAAGGAAACCGGACTTGTAATTTTCGATCGAAAGAGTAGTACTCGATCAATCTTGATGAAGCAATGCCTGTAAGTTTGATTTTCTACACACACTCACGCTTTTAGTTCTTAATCTCTAAAAAAAAAAAAAAAAAAAAAAGAAGAAGAAGAAGAGAGAAAATCTGAAAAAAGATGCTAAGAATATGTTTTTTTCAAAAATATGAAGATGTAGAGTGACGCATTCGACTTGCTTCTTTCTTTCTTTTTTTTTCTTTTTCCGATTAACCAACATCTTGAACCTAAACTCTATAAGCCATTTTTGTCAACTACTTTTTCTGAAAATTCGATTCCGAATTTCATAATAGTTGCGATTAAAAATAATTCGATATTTTATTTATACTTCTTAAGTATTACATATATAATTTTATCTAAATAATATTTAATGTTTAAGTTATTTCAGTTATATACTCTTTCTGTCTTCTTAAGATTTTAAATTAAGATAGATAATATATTTATAATATTGACAAAGTATATTATAATCTGAAAAATTATACTATCTTTTATTACCGCTTATTTTTGCTCGAGGACGATCAAAAGCTAAGTGTGGAGTAATTTGATGTATTATTTTTATATGATTAAAAATACGTTATATTATTATGTTTTATCAACGAATTCTATATAAAATATATGAAATTATGGTATAAAGTGTTAGTCTTTATAATTTAGAGTGTTTAGTAATAATAATAATAAAAAGTTGTAATTTTGTACCGATTTTAGTAAATCGGAGTGTCGTGTCAGATTTACGTGGGTATTTGTGATGTTTTATTGCAGATTTATAAACCGAGACCCCGAGAATCAACATATTGAAGTTTAATCATATCTCCGGAATGATTTAGAAAGTGCCACGAGCTTAAATGGTCAATTGAATAGCTTAAGTGGACAAGTAAGCCAATCAATCGGATAAGTAATAATAGAGAAATATCTTCGACAAACGAATGGCTCATCAAAATGATATTTTCGAAAAAGTGTTCTTCACAAAAGTTGTAGATTTTTCCAAGAGTGTTCCAATGCAATTTAAATTATGAAGATTGGAGGTCTAGAACTTAAACAAAGTGATCAAGTGGCTAATCGACTTGGATTAAGAAAAATCCCGTAAAAGCTTCGGAGGAACACGAGGTCATCAAAAAGCGTTATCTGGAGAAGAGTCCTTCATGAAAGTTGTAGAGTTTTCGAGATCTTAATTTTGGCATTTCGTTTGCAATTTTTGGAGGTCCGAACTCGAGATATGAATTTTAGAAGTATAATAATTATATATAAAAATAATATCTCCTACGCACATCTTTGGAATGATCAAGTTAGTGGGGATCATCATTAGTCGGACCGATCCGCCTAATACCGGACCGGTCCGGCCTTGGAAGTTTTTTCTATATAAAGGAGCTCATTTGCGTTAGTGGGATGTACAAAATTTATATATATAATGATCATATATATATATATATCTCCTTCTTCTTTTTTTTTTTAGTAGTAGTAAATAAGGCCTTACGCCGTAATAATGTAGTATCGTTGTAATGCTCGAGAAAATCTCGGAAGTCGGTTTTGCTAAAGAAGTTGTAATGTCCGGAAAATACGATTTCTGAATCAACTGCCGTATTCGGGTAACTTTTCTTAAGTATTTATGTTTGTTTTTGTTGTTATAATGTTTTTAGGCTAAATATAATACTGGCCAAAACTATGTAATCGGTTTTATTTCGATCTTTTCGTTAAAGAAATGTTGTTAAGTTAAAATGACTAAAATTGAGTTAATTGAATCTTTTTCTATTTTGATCATATTCGTATTGACATATTTAATAGATCTGAGGAATTCATAATCTAATTATGAATTGACGCCTCGTAGTCGTGGATTTGAAATAAAAGATAGAAAAACCGAGGGTAAAATTGGCCGTGTGAACAACGTGATAACGGAATCCGATTTCTAACCGGGGTAAATTTGTTTTGGGAGAAATGAATTTTATTATAATTTGTACTCGAGATCGTAATAATGTTAAATCATCGTTTAATTGAAACTTAAACCGAAAGTTGAATCGCACGGCTTTGACAACCGGAGCCTTTAAAATAAAATTGACCGCTTGACGAACGGAATGACTCCTTTTATCTAAAGGTAGATTTGTACTCGGGACTGTTTAGATTAATTAGTTTACCGTAATGATTGTGGATCTTGGGTGATGACAATGGACATATGACAATTTCATACACTCGTGTGAGGAGGAATTGTTTACCTCAGAGTGCACCGTTTCACTTACTCAATTGGACCTAAAATAAAAGGAGAGATCGAACACATTTCAATTAATCGAAAAGATCGTATAAACCAATTATATAAGTTTTGGCCGATTTTCTAAAATTATCTATTAATATCTTGGTACCTCTATATATTTATATCTATATATATATTTTGCAATTTATGTACATCTATATATATTTATATATCTATATATATTATATTAGAATAACTATTAAATTACATATTTATTTTATGTTAACTAGAATAGTAGTGATTTGTGTGATAAAATTGCGATTTAGATCGAGTTAATAACAGCTCTTTGGTGTTTAACCACACGTAAAATAAATTACCAAGTTCCCTGAGGATTCGACACCTGACTCACCAGACTAGAACTACGATTTGACCCGGTACACTGCCGGTTAGGATCTGTATAGCCTAGAAAAGGTCCGTCAGCAATAGTGCCACGCAATGACAAGACGAACAACCTCAATTCGGTCAAATACCGACAATTGCTGGGTATTTAATGGGGACGGATTTGGTAAACACTTTTGAAACTATGCATATGCAGAGAATACTAACAAATAAGGTACTGAGACATTGAAGTTTGAAGGGAAAATAAACAAGAGTACATTAAATGGAAAATACACATAACATTCTCATACATTGAAGTTTAAAGGGAAAATAACGTAATACAATCAGTTTATTACGTGTAATACAAACACCTACACGCAATGGAAAACGTAAATGTCGAAGAAACAAAAAAAAAGTGCTAGAACATTCACAAGGCAAAAATTATTAGCCTCAACTTCCACACTCCAATAATTCATATGTCACTACTTGTCCAACGCAGCCGACACGCTCGCAATTATGATGACCTTCATTTTCATAACGGCCACAAGTAATTGGACGTGAGTACTCCCCCCTCGATTTAAAACGCTTCTTGCGTGGCCTACCAGGCTGCCTCCTCGGGATTGGAGGCAGCACTTCCATCCCATCTACAATATTCTCGTGCAGATAGGAATCTGGTTGGATAAATGGGGTCATGGTAAGCGTTCGAATATGACTCAGTCAAATAGCCCTGATCAACAAATTGATATAACGGAAATCCAGTAACACTGATGACTGCTAATCCATGAACACATGGATAACCATAACGTTGCCACTCATTACAACTGCAAGTCCCACACTCTAAATTAACAGTCGCCGATAGGGAGGATAACACCTCATAAAGGTATGGTGAGGAACTAATCACGTTGAAGCTTCGTCCTATTTCCATCAAGTCGTACAACTTCGAATCAATTTTAGGACAAATCTTTGATGTCCAGGTTGAACACATTTCATGCCTATCTGTAATAGCAAGACACTAAAAATGATAAGAAGTGAACAATAATGGTGAAAAAAAATAAAAATATGGACGCTATATATGACTTATACCTGCAAGTTGCTTCATGATTTTAATACGAATCGCATCAATCATATTAAACACTGGAAGATGTCGTTCCTTAACCACCCACGAATTGAATGATTCAGCAGCAGAAGATGCCATGTTACCGTAACGACATCCCCTGAAATAAGCATTGGCCCACTTTTCCAGATGCAATCCGTCGAAGAAAGCCTTGGCTTGTTTCCCTCCAACACGAAGCATTGCGTCCATATACTTGTGAAACTCCACTTCAGTAGAGGCATATGTGCATTTAACTAGCAAATCCACCATCTGGTCCCTCAAATCCGCACCACCTTTTTTACCACTAAAAGTGCTCTTCATATTTAACTTCAAGTGGTAGATGCAAAAAGAGTGGTTAGACTCCGGGAACACTTCGGGCAAAGCAGCAATTAACCCTATGTTCCGATCAGTCATGAAGGTAATCTCCCGATCTACTGTAATTATTCTACTCAATTGCTCCAAAAACCACCTCCAATTTTCATAGTCCTCTGATTCAACTACTGCGTAACAAACTGGATACAAACCTTGAAAAAAAAAAACCAGAGACGACATAAAAAAATAGCGAATGGATTTAAGTATATAATCCCTACATTATGTGTTCCTACGCAATAAAACAGAACGACATATTGAACTTAATTAATGGTGTCTAGGTTGGTCAATACAAATTGCAAATGGAATTATTTTTATTTTTCTTTGCCCAACATGAAAATTCACCAAAATCAGTTACATAAATCTTCAGTTCTATGTACGTGATGGACAGCAAAATATGTAAGTACATGTTGGGTATTGCGATGGCAAAAACAGGGGAATACTTCAAGTGTTACTACATCGGGAGACTAGGACTTACTATACTTGTTACTACATGACATAATGAGACACGATACCTTGTCGCCCAAAGATAAGTCACGATGAAGGTTAAACACCTTAAGTTACGTTCAGTGCAAAAAAAAAAAAAAAAAAAAAGCAATGCGTGTAAAGTTGCAAGAATGTTCCAAAAATTTCGTTCGAAGGACACGTACCATTATTGCCATCCTTCGCGAGAGCCGCCAAGAGATGCCCTTTAGTCATCAGACTTCAAATGTGCACCATCCAGATAAAGCAATGGACGACGGAAAGTAAACCCCTTGATGCACGCCGCAAAAGCAATAAAAAATCGTTTAAACCGATTAGAATTAGGATCTACATCCAAGACTACATCAGATTCAGGATTTGACCGCAACACACAGTCTTTATAAGCCGGTAACTTATTGAACGAATCACGCTCATTTCCATACACAATCTCCCTAGCCTTCCTAACAGCACCCCTGGCAACATCATAAGGCATTTTCAGACGACGGGTAGAAGACCAAGAATGTTGGATGTCCGACGGTGTGGTCATTGGCTTCTCACGGATTGTATCTAAAATGTCTTTAGCAACAAGACGGGAACTAAAACGTGAATGTTTGAAGGAGCGGGCAGAGGTTCCACATTCATGGACGTTGCACAATTTCTTTAAATAAAATTGTCCATTTGAAGGCCTCTTAACCGCATGCACCTTCCAGTCACAATTTGTTTGGTTTTTCAAAGCACAAACAGCTGAAATCCTACTAGCATCATTCTTGGTATAAACGAAACGGAAACCAGTTTGAAGGGCCTGTTTCAATAAAGCGATCCCTAAAAGCATCCGCACCACCCTCAAATGTCGACCTTCCATGAAAATAAGCTTATCCCATCCTAGGTCAATCGGGCGAGACTGGGTGATTGAAAGAGCCGGTAACACGTCATCGCGCACCGCCGCTATTCCACGGCTCATCGACAAGGGTATTACTTGACACGTATGGCGAAGATGTACCCATAACCCCATCTTCGAGAGCAGATCCACATCAACACTCTTTATTCCATATGAATCAGCCCAATTCGTCATTGATCGAACATCATCATCGGAGCTTAACACGCACTTGTGTTTATCATGCAATGAATAATACAGCTTCATATTGACATGCTTCAATTCAAACCAAGTGTTTGAAATCCTATCATGAATTGAACGTAAAGAATCGTCGGGGTTGACTCTAAGAACACATGTCTCCTCCTTGAATGAGCACATAAGCATCAACATTGCTACAACCAAAAAGACTATAAACAATATTACCAGTTTCATCAGTAACAATGCAAAAAAGGATAGGAATAATTCAAAATATAACAAACACGCATCCTACCTAAAACAATATGGCTCTCATTTTCTTCATTGGGTATTGTCACTACAATTTGTGGACTGCAGCTACAGTTCGTTCATTGTTACTACATGTCTTATAATGTTACTACATTATTTACATGGTTACTACATTATTTTGAACTATTTTTACAGGTTCTTACATCTGTTTATGAACAATTCACGAATCAAAAATGAAGAAACAGTCAGATTGAAAAGTCTCAAAATAACCCCACCTCCAAACTGAATAACATATGCTGATTGTAAAGATTTCCATATAATGTACGAATGATCTTACATACCAACAAACATTCATACCTTGGCTGCAACCAAAAAGACTATAAACAAGATTACCAATTTCATCACTAACCAAGCAAAAAATGGATAGCAATAATTCGAAAAAGAACAAAAACGCATCCTCCCTAAATCAATATGGCTCTAATTTTGTGCATTGTGTACAGTCACTACAATTTGTGGACTGCCACTACATCCCGGGGGAGCTTTGTTGATCTACCACTTTTGAGAAGTGGCAAAAGTGGGCATACCACTTTGTTGTCGAAATACCTGTCTCATTTTCGCGTTTTAGGCGTTTTTGGAACCAAACTAAACCCTAATTGGGAAGGGGGAACCCAATAGGGGATTTGTGTACCTTAAGATCGTGCACATTCATGAAAAAAATGGGAGACAATCGCGTCCAAAAATTGTTTGTTTTTGCCTTGGGTGGTATATCCACAAAATGCAGCAGAAACCAGTGGCATATCAGGTAAAATCCCACATCTCTCTCGATCCATCCCCTCTCTCGGTGCATTATTACTGCATTTTCCTGTATTGATACTACATTCTTTTCATCGTTAGTACATTATTTTGAACTATTGTTACAATTTTTACATCAGTTTATGGACAATTCATGAATCAAAAATGCAGAAACAGACAGATTCAATCGTCTAAAAAAAACCCCAACTACGAACTGAATTACATACGCTAATTGTAAAGATTTCCATTACATGTATGAATGATCTTACTTACCAAACCAAATGAATATCTTGGCTGAATAAATTGCTTGCAACAATTCCGCAGATTTTTTTGGTTGTTTTTTACGGTGCAAAAACGGATTGTTTTTGGTTTTATTCGAAGGGGGATTTGGCATAACTGAATTTGGCAAATCAGTTCTTCCGTTTTGCAGTGTAAATGCCAATAAGTGGAGTTGTAACTGGCATGAAAATAGGGCCAAATCTGATTTACAGTTACATAAAATCGAAAAATATTTCATTTATGAAAATAAAAATAAGCCAATTATCATTAAGGGTATATTTGGACTCACATTACTTTCTGTCCTTTACACCCATTGCATTTCTTTTCTGTCCTTTTTCCACAAATAAGATATAAACCTGTCCTCTACGACCTTTTCCTATAAAAATTAATATTGATTTAATTTGTTCACGTTTTTTTTTTACCTACCCCTTAATTTTTCGGATTCAGTTTCTTTCAAGGTGTTTCACGATATTTACTCCTTTTTGTGAGGATGAAAATCTTGATGCAGAAAATCAATGTCTTGATGAAAATGTGGCGGTAAGAGCGACCAAATTGATGAGATGATGAGTGTTTCATCACACTGGGTCCTATGTCTACTTTGGAGGTAAATATGTGACAATGGCGATATCATCTTAGAGCAAATGTATACTTTACATTAGACACTTATGGGTTATTTAAATTTTGTGTTTCTATCAGATTCTTTCATACTAATTTGGCTTATGATAATAGTTGTTTGATTATATACTTTGACTATCATTGTATAACGAGAGAACAAATTATGATTGGATTTGTTGGATTGACCCCCTCTATTTCTCTCACAAATATCGTTGACTGTGTGGAATGAGTATGCAATTATTAAAACCATAATTTCAATCTAGATGGTGTGATAGATTGTTTCTTTTGAGTTTTGTTTAGCAAACTTTTTTTAGACTGGATGGATCTGAAGATAGCTTCTAATATTATGACACTGTACATTCTATAGAAAAATCATTGATGTCTTTCTTTTTTATGTTGTTTGCATATCAATAGAATTTAGTTTGTAGCATCCTCACATACTTGGTGCTTACAAACTCCTCTAACGCCGACATATTATAATAGACATATTTGTTGATAGATTGTTACGTAGTTTTCAGCTACCTTCAGTACGCAGTCCCTCTTATTGTTGGAGCAATGAACAAGATCATGTCTATATGGCATGTGTTTTACTCTTTTATTATTGTATGTTTACATGTGTATATTATTTTTATGTGAATTTTTTTATATCCCGTGCATTATGCACGGGTTTTCGGCTAGTATATATATAATATAGAGGTAGGGATTTAACATATAATTACCCGTAAAAACTGACCCAAACCCAGGTTCAAGGAGAAAAAAGAAAGAAAAAAAGGAAAGGACCACAATTTCCAGGGCACAACGATCCACCCATCGTCATTGAGTTCCAAACCGCTATACCGGAGAAACTATCCACCCACGATTTCCCACCCCATAACTCCCATGATTTCCATCCTGCAATATCCATTCATCTACACAAATCGGAGAAACCCCAATTTTCGAATCACCATCATCAACTGCCCTTCTTTCATCGGAAAACATCTATTCTAATTCAAACAGCCATCAAAAGTCGGCATATGTTTGCAGTTTCAGATGAGATTTCAAATGGCTCAAAAGTCGACATCTGTTTGCAGTTTCAGATGAGATTTCAAAGAGCAGTAAACGAAAAGGCGGTGGGAATCGATTTGGGTACAACGAACTCAACCGTCGCATGGAAGGAGTGAAGCCCATAATAGTGACTAATGCATAAGGGCAGAGGACGATGCCGTTTGCGGTGGCCTATACGAAATCCGGTGATAGATTAGTTGGGACGATAGCGAAGAGACAAGCGGTGGTGAATCCGGAGAACACTTTCTTTTCTGTAAATAGGTTTGTTGGGAGGAAGATGACTGAGGTGGATCAGGAATCGAAGCAAGTTTCTTATAGAGTTGTGAGAGATGATAATGGAAATGTTAAACTTGATTTTCCTGTTATTGGTAAGCAATTTGCACCGGAAGAGATGTCTGCCCAAGTTGGTGTCCTCCATTTAAATTTTCCTTTTTTATTTGGTCAGCTATGTTTCTATTCAAAGCCTTTTTTTCAATGTCAATTGTCAAACATCAATTCCATTCCTAAATCTCTTTGAAAGCAATGAAACAGGAAATAACATTTTATTCATAGTGATTAAGCTTTACTTATGAAACTACAAAATTGGGATTTTGATTTCGGACAAGTGGCAAGCAAATTTGATTCCATCAAATGTCCCAACAGAGTAAGATTCACTACTTTGGAATGATTGTTTTCAAGTTGTAATTACATTATTATATTTGTTTGAATTCATCTCATTCATGCTATAACACAAGTAGTAGCTTTAATTTATTTTCGTTGAACTACTTTCCCTACTTGAACATAACGTGATAGAATTGGTGAACAACAATGAATTTGTTATTAAGAAAATATGAATCAATACACGGTGTTTATATAGTGAGCCACAAGAGCTATAAACGGAAATACAAAATAAATGTAAACTATCGTCTAATACGCTCCCTCAAGCTGACGGCGCTGTGCGAAGGCCAAGCTTGGAAATAAAAGTAGAAAAAGATAACCGTGGCAAGGGCTTGGTGAGGACATCAGCCAACTGATCAGCAGCAGCCACACGACCAACACGAACAAGGCCACGCTCAACATGCTCACGAATGAAGTGATAATCGATAGCTACATGCTTCATTCGTGAGTGAAATACTGGATTGGCGCTTAGACGAAGAGCACCTAAATTATCACAAAAAATCACCGGTGTAGACCGAACCGAAAAACCGAGATCCGCAAGCAGATAGGTCAGCCAAGCAATTTACGCGCGATGTCAAGAACAACATCATCGTATTCCGCTTCGGTGGAAGAGCGAGAGACTGATTTTTGCTTCTTGGAGCTTGATGAGAGAAAAATACACCCACTAAAATATTGGTCCCCGGCAACGGCGCCAAAAATTTCTTGATAGCAAAATAACTAACTGCTAACTTTAACCGACAGAGTATCGAGTCAACAGTAGTATAGTGATAACAAGGTCGAATCCACAGGAACAACGTTTAAGTACCAAAGTCGACGTAGAACTTGGTTTAGGTCAAGATTGCGGTGGAGAGATATTACACTAAAGGCGAAAGTAAAAATTAGCTAACGCTTGTAGTTCTAGTTATTAAAAGGTATAGCCGAATTATGATCCAACGAGCTATTTTTACCCCTAAGGAAGACTTGACAAGGGCGTGTATTAACCAACCTTCCTTTCCACAAGTAATTTTAACGACATCCACGGGTGCCAACTCCTAATTCGGTGTTAAGATCCGAACAACTCTCGCTCAACACTTATGCGAAGTTAATTAATTTTCCTTTAGAAAACCAATTAACCTAACATGATTACGCTCTTGAAAGTCGCTCGAACAACGATGACAAACCTCTGTATTGGAAACGGTCCTAACAACTAGGCCGAATCTACATAGCGATCCCAAAACCCCTTTTCCCACATCTCACCGCAAAATACATTTATAGGTTCGATATGTGTGACAAATGAACTAAATGATCAGTTTAATTCAAAGGCGTTGATTAAGTTTTAGGGCGTGGATTACTCATTAAAACATTATTTTACGCGCTACACAACTACCGTTTAATCCCCTTGGGCGTTTTTACTCGTTTTACATAATTCGACTATACGTGACGTTTAGCTATTCATTTTGGCGATAATAACGGAATGATTAACGGAAATTATATTAACAACGGAAAGTAAAAGCGAATTCATTTTTTTTATAAGTACATATATGTATTTATATATATAGATATATAGTTATATAGCTAATAATATATATAATTGCATAAAAGTAAATATACTATATATATATATAAGTGCGTAAATAAAATGCGTAAGTAAAATGCGTAAAAGTAAATGAAAGATCGAAACAACGAACTATTGATAACTATACTATTACAACGGTATTTTAATTAATTTATAAAAATATATATATATATATATATATATATATATATATATATATATATATATATATACGGCCCGAATAAGATAAAAAAGAAGAGGGAAGAAAATGGGAATAGATCTATATATATATATAAATAAAATTACCCGATTACAACTATTGATTCCGAGATCGTAGTCTTCCGGACATTACAACGACTTCAAAGAACACCGAACTTCCGATAATTTCCGAGCATTACAACGATACTACTACTACTAAATTATTCTCGGCATAATGCCTTTACTAAAACTAAAAGAAAGAAACGAGGGAGTTAGATCTATATACACAGAGTATATATATATAAGGTGTATATATTATATCTCCTTCTCCGCTCTCTGAATGCGTCCTTATATAGCAAAGTCCAGGGGCCGGTCTAGACCGGATGCAATGATTACATTCATCCCCCCTAATTTATATTTTTCGGATAAAAATTATATATTTTGGAATAAAACTTCTAAAATTCATATCTTGAGTTGTAGACCTCCAAAAATTGCAAACGAAATGCCAAAATTACGGTCTCGAGAAACTCTACAACTTTCATGAAGGACTCTTCTTCAGAAAACGTCTTCTTGAGTACCTCGTGTTCCTCCGAACGTTTTTCGATATTTTTACTTAAATTGAATCAATTAGCCACTTGACTACCATTTGAGTTGTAAAGTCCGATTGACTTGATTCAAAATCCATTGGAAATATTTCTTGAAGATATACAACTTTTATGAAGGAAACTTCTTCAGAAAATGTCGTTTTGATGAGCCATTCAGTATTACGAAGATATTTCGGATTTCTACTAATCCGAATTGATTAGTCAATTGACCATAACTTGAGTTGTAGAACTCCAATTGGCGTGATTCAAAGTGCGTTGGAAATCTTATGTGAAAATCTACAACTTTCATTAAGAAGTCATCCCCTGAAAATGCCTCTAAAGCTGGGTCAAATCTCTGTAAAACAGGTTTTGGTTTTAAGTATGTAAGATAATTTGATCCATTTGAACTCGTAAACTTGTGGCATCTTCTTCTAATCCTCTAAACACATCTTTTAGACTCAAAACATGTCGTTACGTGGAATCTTGGTCAATGTATAATCCTGCAATGAACCACCAAAATACCAAACGTAAATCCGACACGACACTCCGGTTACTAAACCGGTACAAAAACTAGTAAAAACACGATAAAAATACGATATTTTATATAATAGTTACTACTTATATATTTTTATGAAACTTAGGAATTAAAGACTCGAAATGATACAAAAGTGCTCAAAATGATATCAGAAACGGGGTGAAAAGTTATAAAAATAACTGTGAATTTTTCCGTTATCAGAGCTCCAAGAATTCACATTCCTACCTAAGAAGGCTATATAACCAGAAGTAGAAGTATAGCCAGGCATGTACTCAGAAGTTGCTGAAGCATGATAACCATCTTCCTTATTGCCCGCCCAATCGGAATCAGAGTAGGTATGCAGAGCCAAAGGTGAATCCCGATATAACTGTAGACCCATAGAGGAGGTGCCAGATAAGTAACGCAACACACGCTTGACTAACATCCAATGGTACTCAGTCGGTGCATGCATAAACTGAGCTAGCTTATTGACAGCAAACTGAATATCAATGCGTGTAAAGCATAAATACTGCAAAGCCCCCAAAATCTGGCGATACTGAGTAGGATCTTAAAAGGGTTGAGAGACAACAGGATCACCTGAAAAGGCATCAGCAGGCATAGGCGTGGAAACAGCCTTGGATTCCTCCATATGAACCTGAGACAGCAACTCACGAGTGTACCTGGTTTGCGTGAGCAGCATGCCCATAGCAGAATGAGTGACCTCAATACCCAAGAAACACGACAAGAGACCCAGATCCTTAATAGAGAACCTGGAGCCAAGCTGATCAATGATGCTCGAACACCTTTCCACAGAGCTACAGTAACAATGATGTAAATCGACATATTCTAGGAGCAAAGTAATACTGGTAGACGTGCGACAAACAAACAGCGATGGATCAGCCACAGAATTAACAAAACCCATAGTAAGAACAAAATTTTTAAGCTCGTGGTACCAGGCACGAGGTGCCTGCTTAAGGCCATAAATTGCCTTGCGAAGCTTACACACAAACGTGGGTTTTGTAGCATCCTCAAACCCAGGCGGTTGACTCGTATAGACTTCTTCAGAGAGTGTCCCATGCAGGAAGGCATTATTGACATCAAGTTGGCGAAGGCACCAACCCAAGGAAACCGCAATAATAAGAACAAGGCGAATCGTGGCAGGCTTAACAACGGGACTAAAGGTCTCAAAATAATCCAAACCAGGGCGTTGTGTAAACCCCTTGGCAACTAACCGAGCCTTGTACTTATCAATTGAGCCATCCGGTTTCCGCTTAATTCTGAACACCCACTTGCAGCCAACAATATTCAAATCAGAGGATGGTGGAATTAAGGACCACGTATCATTGCGAAGAAGTGCACTATATTCGTCAGACATCGCAACACACCACTGCGGGCACTGCAAGGCCTGCTTAAGGGTAGAGGGTTCTATTTCAAGGTAGCGATTTTGTAATTGAGCTTGGAGGTTGAAAATCTGACGAGGTTTGTATATCTGGTTTCGAGAACGAGTAGTCATAGGAAGTTGTGGTGGTGGGGGAGGAGGTGGAGGGGAGGTGGAGATAGAAACAGGAGAGGAGTTGGAATCACTGCGGGAGGCAGGGGGAGAGGGAGGAGAGGATGGAGATGAGAGAGAGCTCTCAGGTTGGGCAGGGGAACTCTCGGGTTGAGCATTGGTGCTCTCGGGTGGGGGAGGGACCGTGGGGGAAGAGGGATGAACAGGAACGGCAGTGGGTTCATAGTACTCAGGGGGTAATAGAGCAGTCAGGGGAGGGAGAGAAGGGTCTTGGGGAATGGTAGCAAATGGAAATATATCCTCCACAAAGCGAACATCACGTGATGTATACATACGGGACGTAGATAAATCATAGCAAAGGTAGGCACTTTGTGTGAGGGAGTAGCCAAGGAAGATACAGGATTTAGAAGGTGACTCGAGTTTGTGATTATTATATGGTTTAAGCCATGGGTAACAGAGGCAACCAAAGACTCGAAGTTTGGTATAATTAGGAGGAGCCGAAAAAAGTTTAAGATGGGGGGAGAGCATGTCGAGGTTTTTCGTGGGCATCTGATTAATGAGATATACAACAGCACTGACAACATATGACCAGTAGGTGATTGGCATGGAGGCATGAGAAAGAAGAGTTAAGGCAGTTTCAACAATGTGTAGGTGACGACGTTCAGAAATACCGTTGTGCTGAGGTGTATAGGTGGGGGAGGTGAAGTGAGAGATGCCGTTGGCAGTAAGAAATGGACGCAGTTTTATACGATCCGTACCTTGATAAGGAGAGTGAAGAGAGAGCAGACTGAGCTCCTGTGTCATGTGGTGAGAGGCACCACTTTCAAGCATCCATGGAGCGGCTGAAGCAGAGGTGGAAGTTTGAGCAACATGAGCATAAGGGGTGGACGGTGGAGAAGGCCGAGAGGCAGCTGGGTTTCGGGTAGGACGGGGAAGAGTGGTATAATGAGTATAGGTGGTGCAACTTGTAGCAACATGACCTTGAACACCACATAGCTGGCAGAAGCCCTGATAGCCTTTGGAAGCACGAGAGTTTGTGTTCCGAGGCTGATTGGGGGACGGGTGAGCTGACTGATTGGGCCTGGGAGTGGGGTGAGGTGGATTAGACATCAGTGGGGGGGAGGGCCGTGGGGCTGGGGAATAAGGGAAATAAGGTGTAGGGGCCGAAACAGGCATGAGGCGTGGGTGATGATAAGCAGTGAAATTTTTGTCATTACGTTTAATCGGTGCATTAACGGCAGGGTTCAAGGAGATGACAGATGGTGCAGCAGGAGAAGGAGCAGCGGAGAGGGTGGAAGTGGACGAATCAGCGGGTGAGGGAGGGGTGGTCATCGCGCGGCAAGCCTAGCGGCAGAAAGCCTAGCGGCGGCGGCGGTAGGGTTTGTAAAAAAAAAAAATTTAGAGATCGGTATGCTCTGATACCATGATAGAATTGGTGAACAACAATGAATTTGTTATTAAGAAAATATGAATCAATACACGGTGTTTATATAGTGAGCCACAAGGGCTATAAACGGAAATACAAAATAAATGTAAACTATCGTCTAATATAACGTCATTTTTTTTTGTTAAATAGCTTCTTAGCTTATCTTCGGACATGTCTCTTCCAGGTAATATTTTGGTGAAACTTTCTTGATAGGCTACCTTTTCACTAAGCAACCATTGCTGAAACTTTCTTAGCTTTATTTTGTGTGATTCAATAATATAGTATGCTCAATGTGATTCAATTGCTTGATTTTCAGAGGTGGGACTGACGGAATAACAATTGCAGATTGTGCGGTTACAAAGGAGTAGCCGCTGTCATTGAAGACAAGGTCTCACCATCCGAGGTTTCAGTTTATTTTCTTTAGAATATTCGTGTGTGCATCATTTTGATTTCAATCATATATACGCTTCAGTTTGTTTGTATTTCTGTGTGCATCGTGTTGTTTCCATTGGTGTACAAGCTTCATTTTACTCCAATTACCCGGTCCATACCCGGCTAAAATGACACAGTCATGAGTGTAATTTTTCCGTGCTAAATTCGATAATTGGGATGGCAGTTTGGGTCAATCGTTTATTTATTTTTTTGTACGACGGCCGGTGATTTCATGGCGGAGTGAATGTGAGAAACAATGCATGTCAAATTAAAGTGCCTGAGTTTTGTTGAGGTTTAGGAGTGTGTGGATCCATCATTGTCTTCATCAATTGCTTAGTTATTACTTATTTCTTGCTCACTCATCAAAGGTATAATATTTAATGTAGCTTGGTTATCTTTTTCTTCCATTTGTTGCAACAATGAAAGGTAGAAATTTGTTTTTTTTTTTTCCAGAAGGATCAACTGGGAAAGTTGGAAGTTCTCAGACCAAATCTCACCTCACACCGATGTCGGTGAAGTTAGTTACCTATTTAAACGTTGGTGACAATATATATATATATATATATATATATATATATATATATATATATATATATATATATATATATATAAGGTAAGGTAAGGTTTTATAACCTTAGACGAGTTCGCAGGATTGCATAATCAACTGGACGCACCCCTCAATTATTTGATAGGTGCAAACCAGGTTGTACCCTCTCTATTGTTCTGGTGCTTTCTCCTTCACATTCATTTGATATACTGTCACGAGACTTTATTATTTGCAGGCGTTTTCATCAACCTACAAGCGAGGACTTGGCGTTTCCAGATTCACCTCTTGCTTCTCGGAATGTGGTATAAATCTCATCGAAAGCTGGAAGCACCCTTCACTACTATGGAGGGATCAATACAGGTGTTACGCTCCTTTTTATCCTCTATTTACATGTTCACTCTTGGTGGTTGTGCTTACTATACTTTATTGCATGGGACTTTGCCGTTTTTGAGTCATCACACTTGCTGTTGGATTGCTTCTCCACACTTCTTAGACTATAGAGATTATCACGTTGCTGCTCAAGCCTTTCAAGCTGCTGAATGCGAAGACCTTCAAGATGCCGATTGCATGAACTCACAAGTTGCTGCTATAGATTATTTTTTTCATGCATCCTTTTGTATTTTGCTTTTTTGGGGGAGCTTAACACGTTTGGAAGCATGGGGTATTGTACTCTTTCGTATGACATGGATTTTCCCACACTGGGATTTCCAGCAATAGGTTTTAAAGAGGCAAAGCCATGTTTCGTCAACGTCTTTTGGTATAAGAGGAGGGCCAGGATACGACATGTAACATCTCATTTAACCCAATTTTTTTTAATCTGTGTAAAAAAATCCACACGAAGTTACATTTTGCGACGGAGGTAGTATAACGATTAATTAGAGAAGTCAGTTCAAATTGTTTTTTTTTTGCACTTTAACATGCGTTGTCTAAATTTTCAGTACCGTGCATTGCACGAGTTAATGGCTAGTATATATATAAACAACTTTTTTTTAAGAAAACAACAACTTTTTTTCGTTAAATACAATAAAACATTAAAATAAAATGATTTTGGAATTTTAGATACGGTGTTAATTACCAAACACTCTAATCAATTTCAGCACTTAAACAATTAAGATATGTAGCACTTTCAGAACTTAAGCATTTCAGTTACTTTATATTTTCAGATTTCAGGTTTCAGATTTCAGATTTCAGATTTAACAAACTCCCCATAAGTCTCAAGTTTGTTTATCAATTCTAAGAGCACATGCATTAGTGTCTCTAAATGATGTTAAATCTGTATTTTTATAGATTTAACACTTCAGATTGACCTAAAGTAGTAATGCATTAGTATCTGTAGGACGAATCTGGATGTCTCAAATCCTGGACCATTAGCATTGGATATACCTGTTTAGGGTGATTTTCTATGGTTTATAATGTTATATTTTGTAATAATTTCCTCTATAATCTGATGATTTGCATAGAAAGTAGGTATTTATTGGATTTATTGAGCAAATGAGGTTTGAAGTGGTTAAAGTGCAAACTCGAGTTTATTACGTGATTTTATTAGTGATTTTTTCATCAATATATATGTTTCTACATTTTGCACGTTTCTATTATCTTGTAGGTACCCGAGCATGGCAGGGAATGAGCTTAAACGATGTTTAAAAGAAGGTTAAATGGAAGGAAGAGGATGCAAGTCGAAGATGGAATGAAGATTTAAAAGTCTGGACGTGCGTTTGCTCCATCCGTCCAGTGGACTGGCGTCCAGAAGATTGAACTGGCGTCCAGAGGAGCTGTTGGATTCAGGAAAGCATGATTTTTACCGAATGAGCGTTCAGAATTACATAGGACGGGCGTCTGATCAAGTTCGGCCCGACTCGAAGATTTCAAGCAACTAGGACGGGCGTCCATCCTATTAACGGGTGTCCAGCAGCCGACTTAGTTAAACCGACCTTGATTCCTATAAATACAACGCAGCATCTCAACCCTAGGATCATCAGAATATTATCATATCATATACAGAAAACCCTAATTCGAGCTAGAAGCGAGGCTCGGTCGACCGAGTGCCCCCGCCGGTCGACCGAGGTTAGATTAGGTTTTTATTTTGTTTCGCTTTCTTCTCGGATTGTAACGATCTCGATCGGAGGTCGAGCAAATCTGTTCAAGCTCTGTGAAACCGTTTATTGAGTTCTTGGTTTTCAACCTTAGGTTTATTTTGTGATTTTAATTAAAGTCGTATCTTTTCTATATGCTTATTATTGTTATGCAATTTAAATCGAGAGATGTATTGTTGTTGATGTTTACTATGTGTGAGAGTCGGTGTAAACCTAGATCACCATAGGAAAGATTGGATCTTTAATCTATATATAACGAGAGTTGTTAGGTTAGAAATCTAGGTTCTTGCTAGATTGAATAAATCTTACACCTTGGTTATGAAAGCGTTAATCTTTAAGGATCGAGAGATGGCGAGATTAATAGGCGAATTATCTAAGAGATTAGAAATTCATACTTTTGATAGGTGAATCACAATTTTAGTTAAATCTTCACAAGATAACCTTAGAGAGGAAATTGAGGGTTCATGGGAACGGTGGATCGTTGTTTGTTCGTTGTTTAATCACCATGATCATCGTCACAACTTTATAGTTGTTTATTGTTTTCTTTTCTAGTTTATAGTTTAGATTTAGGTTTCGTGAACTATCTTTCCCGGCTTTGGATTGACAACCCTCTCTGTCCAGGTTTATTGTTTTTTTTTTTTCGTTTCTAGTTATTTCTCGTGACAATTTAGAAAAATTAAGAACTAGACCAACCTCGATTCCCTGTGATTCGACTCCGGTTTTTAATCGCTATACTACGATCCCTGCACTTGGGGTAAACCGGATTATTTTATTACTTGTTTATTTTGCTTAGATAAAATCCGAGACAATACCGTATGAACACATAATTGTACAGCCATTTATTTCCCTCCCCAATTGTTTTATGGGGCAATTGTCCAAAAGGACACATAATAGACTTAATTAGACAAATAAGACACACTTAAATCTTACTTGGTTATAAGGACACAAAATTAATATACAGACCAATCTACCCTCAATTAACATATAATACTAAAGCAGGCGCCGAAACTCGGCAGTATAAAAGAAACGCAGCAAGTTGTATTGACTTTTTTTGTTTTTATTATTTTTTAAATTTTCTGGATGCTGAAAATAATTTTTTTTTATTTTTTTATTATTTTTTATTTACTGGATGCTAAAACTTTTTTTTTTTATTTTTATAACCACCGCAATGCAATGACTACCGCGATTTATGGACCACCCGATGCAATAACTACCGCGATGCATTGACCACCGCGACGCATTGACCACCCCGATGCATTGACTATCGAGACACATTGACCACCACGACGCATTGACCACCGCGACGTATTGACCACCAAGACACAATGACCACCGCGACGCATTGACCACCGCGAGGCATTGACTACCCGGACGCATTGACCACCGCGACGCATTGACCACCCTGATGCATTGACCACCGCGATGCAGTGACACCACCGATGCAGAGACACCGTGATGCAGTGACACCCCCGATGTAGAGACACCGCGATGCAGAGACGTTGCGATGAAGTGACACCGCGATGCAGTGACCACCCCCGATGTAGAGACACCGCGATGCAGAGACACCTCGATGAAGTGACACCGCGACGCATTGACCACCTCAAATCCATTGACCACCTCGATGCAATGGCCACCTCCGATGCAGAGACACCGTGATGCAGTAACCACCCCGGATGCAGTGACCACCCTCGATGCAGAGACACCTCGATGCAGTGACCACCCCCGATACAGAGACACCGCGATGCAGTGACCACCCCCGATGTAGAGACACCGCGATGTTATAACATTTGACGATACAGAGATACCGCGATGTTATAACATCTGATGATGCAGAGACACCGCGCTGCAGAGACATCGCAATGTTATAACATTTGACGATGCAGAGACACCGCGATGCAGAGACATCTCGATTAAGAGACACCACAATGCAGAGACACTGAGATGAAGTGACACCGCATTGTAGAGACACCGCGATGAAGTGACACCACATTACAGAGACACCGCGATGAAGTAACACCGCAATGCAGAGACACTGTGATTAAGTGACACCGCGATGCAGAGACACCGCGATGAAGAAACAAAAAAAATGAAAAAAAAAACAGCTTAGAAATCACCTGTTTGCAACCTTCATAATATATGAATAGTGCTTCCCATATCCACACCGAAGCAGAGACACCGCGATGAAGTGGCCACCCCCGATGCAGAGACACCGTGATGTAGAGACCATCAGGATGCAGTGATCACCGGGATGCAGTGACATTTGATGAAGCAACACCGTGATGACATTTGATATTTTTCCAACTTAATTTCATAAAATCGATTTTTTTTCTTCATAAAATCGACTTTAAATGGCTATATCTTTTGATATAAAACTAGGATCAACATAAATCTTTCACCTTAATTCATATTTTTATGCAGTGACATCGGCAATCAGATATGCAGTGATATCAACAATTTATGCAGTGACATCGGCAATCATATATGCGTGACATCAACAATTTAGCGAGTCAAGTTGGATCTCGTCTTTTTATGTCTCGATCGAGCTCGAGCCGAGTTTTGAACCCGAACTATTTTTAAACAATTAGATAAATCGTTTTATGCAGTGACAGCCAATGACAAGTTGACAACAACAATTTATGCAGTGACACCCAATGACAACGACATTTTATGCAATGACATTCAATAATACAAACATTTTATGCAGTGACACTCAATGACAACGACATTTTATGCAGTGACATTTAGTGACACCAACATTTTATGCAGTGACACATTATGTAGATGTCATTGCATCTTAAATAGCACTTTTTTTCACAAATTCTAGTACTATTTATTATATATAACACACACACACACTAAAAGTACTTGCTTTATTACACATTATCATTGATCAAATATCAATCCCAAAACAGCAACCAAAGAGGTATCAACAAATGAAACTAGGCGGTCTATATAAATCCCGTTGGAAAATTACAAATAAAGATTGCTATCATTGCATCCTTGGAGCTGCAGATGCTGCTAAAAGTCTCATATGAAAACACAATTGTGATGCAAACCATATATGCAATTTTGATATGTTGCTACTCATTCGAAGGGTTTTATAATCATGTGGTAGGAAAACAAGAGCAAATCCCAAACATCTTGGGGCACAAAACCAAAAAGCCACTGTAAAAAGGAGCTAATAAAAGGTCAAAAGGAAACTCAAAAGCAAGAACTATGTAGACAACAAAAAGCAACAGCTTCAGCATAAAAAATAAGCAACACCTTCTGCAAAGAGCAACACCAGAATCAGCAGTGTCCAAAAAACCAAAAGAAATGAAGCAAAAAAAGAGCAAAAAGGAACAGATTCAGCACCTGTTTGATTTGAAAGATCCTGCTTAGAGACCTGCTCAAACAGACATTATATTAAGTTAGAACCAAAAAAGAAAAGATTATAACAGGAAATTCGATTAGAACTTCAAATTAACTTTTGATTATTAGCATTAAAGCTAGATCTATCAAAGCCATTCCAATGGTCCAAATCATGTGCAGAGTAGTGCTTGCAGCAAGCTGATGCATGGAATACATGGAATGCCAAAGGTACATATCTCACAATTACAGTGCTATTAACAACATTCAAATTCACAAGAATTAATCTTCCTAATACTACTACATTTGAAGTTGAAAAGATCAGAGGACAGTGATTTGGGCAAGTATATCCAAACAGACCTTAATGAGAGGACAGTTCTTGTTGTCCTCAGTTGGAGTAATTTCCAAATTCCGTTTGCTGCAGAAGTATTTGAGCTGATCCAATGTACAAAACCCAATGTTTAAACCCAAGAAACAAACACAGCCAATTAATATATATATGTTGAATCAGAATATCATTTCATCGATTACCAAACCATTAGTACATATATTCTGTACAAGTCATCCCCAAGCAGCTTGCTCAGCTCCTCATCGTTTCTTACAGCCAATTGGATATGTCTTGGTACATTCTCTCTTCTTATGGTCTTTTGCTGAATTTCCAGCAAGCTCTAACACCTCAACAACAAGATACTCAAGACAACGGCGAGATAAAAAGGAGCGCCGGCACCACCACGTTCAACATACTTTCCGGCCTTGAGGAAACGAGCAATACGGACGACGGGAAACTGCAGACCGGCCTTGCTACTCCGGGACTGATACTTCTTTGCAGCTGCGGAGGAACAAAGAGTTCTACCACGACCGTCATCGATTGGTTATCTTCAATCTAACGAAACAATTATGGAGAGCTTTTTGAACATCTAAGTTCTACAAGGTAAAATAGAAGTGATTCACCATTATGCAGCTCCATTGCAAGGTCTGGATCTATGGGGGCTGCCCGGAGTAGAGGTCGTAAGGAATGTCGGAAGGGAAAGGCAGCGTAATGGCAATTGTCGGACCTCTTTTATTCCAGGTGTGATAAAACATAAAAGCAAATGATGTAAAGGGTAATAGTGGAAAAGCAAATGAAATATGTCATTAATAAATAAAATACATAAAGGGAAATTTATTTAAAAAGTGTGCTTGAGTGATGATTCTCGCTTAAAGGGTTTTATTTGGAGTGATTACGGTTAAAGGGTTTGATTTTGTGTGTAAAATGAAGGGTTTTTAGATGAAGAGACCCTTTTAAATGAAGAGAGGGTTGACCCTTTTAAGATTTAAGAGTGTCCTAAATGTCTATTAAGTGTTTAAACTAGTCCTTGTAAACAAATATCCATTGTTTTATCTTGTTGGACTCTTCTTATTTATTTATTATGTTTTTCTTTTTACGATGAATGGTCCTTTGTTTATTGTTTCCTGTTTTCTTCCCCAATTTTATTTGCCAAATTCTTGTTTTTTTAATATGATCAAAAGGCCTTTTGATCATATTTTTATTAGGTTGAAAAAACAGCTCTTTCATATATATATATATATATATATATATATACTGAGATTAAGTCTTTTTTTTCAGGTTTTTAATTATTTTAATGTTGTATACATTATTCTGCAGACTCTGATGTAGTTGACCCTCGATAAAGATTCTGTAAAATGGACAAAAGTGATGTTTAAGACTGTAAAATAGAGAATCTGTTAGGAGACACTGATGCGAGTGCTCTAAATAGTCCTTTAAAAAAAATTGTTGGTGGTTATAAGTCCATACGAAAAATATTTGCTTAGACGAAAATTGAGGTTTTTAGAAGGTCACGTGCTTATTGAAATGGATTCATCTTTTTTTTTTTTTTAAAGTATTGAGAAAAATTAAAAATAAATAAACAATGTAGTTAAAAGGTAAAGCTGGAATTGAATTTTACTACTGTTAGGTAAAACTGCCCCACATTTAATTAATGTGGTGGCGCCCATGCAGAGACAAAGGAAAATTCTATTAAATAGGGATCTGTCTACGTGGCGCCCATGTAGAACGACCCCTCTTCAAATATTTAGACACGAGTTGTATTGTCAGACATTTTTTACCTTTGAATTTGAATTGACATATTCTGTTTTAGATAATTCAATATAAGTCCATACATTGACATAACGAGTCAATATAATAAAACAGTGGATTAAAACATTAAAATTAGCAGCTCAATTTTGCACATGTATGATATAAATTCTCACCAATGGCGTAAAAAAAATTAATGCAAACATTTTTGCATAATTTACAAGTCAAAATTAAGGAATTCTCAAAACAAGATTGATTCGTCGTCTTCTATTCATTTCAAATGTCAGTGTGGAGAAAATTTCACTTGGAAAAAGAAGAGAAAGCTTATAAAATGTTATTTTTTTTGTAACTAACAGACAATATAAGCTACATTGCTTTCGACATTATATGTATCATAATAAAAGAATATCATATCATCATCGTAACACTTCTAGTCTTGTACACCATACGGGAGAATCGTGGCAGCTACGATTCTGCCTTCTTCATTTAGTATGTTGTACGTCGTTGCAACATTTCTCGAATCAGTTGCTTCTAATTTCATGCCGGTGGAGCGGATGAAGGCACTGAGCTCAGGATTTACGGGCCTAATACACCCTCCACAACCAAGAACTAAAATTTTTGGTATTGGTCTCACAGTCTTGAAGATAGATAAGACTTCGGTATTGATGAACTTAGAGCAGCCTTAATGGTATGAATATAAAGAATCTCACACACACATTTGTCAGAATAGAGATGTTCTGTTTTCAAAATGTAAAATAACAGTACCAAAATGGAGAATTTTTTTTTGGAGTTTCTCTCCACCATTATCTGCAGATGGAGAATCCATAAGCCAATTGTCTCTGACATAAAGTTGGCCCAACTCTCAGCCCTTTTCACGGAAAAGCAAAAAGGTAGACTAATTATTAAGAAAATTTAGTTAAATTTAGGATTAAAAATTCGGGGTATTTATTTAAAAGGACTTGGTCAACCCTCTCTTCATTTAAAAGGGTCTCTTCATCTAAAAACCCTGCATTTTACACACAAAATCAAACCCTTTTAACCAGAATCACTCAGGTCAAAGTTCTCTAAGCGAGAATAATCATCACTCATGCACCTTTTTAAATAAATTTCCCCCCTTTTTAATAAAAAAACATGCTATTAATATTTAATATTATTTTAATCAATAGATTATAACCATTACAACATCACATCACACACAATTTATCCCTACAATCCATCTATATTTATCCTCCACTCATCTTTCTCCACATCACCCAAACATCAACAATCAGAGGGCTTCTCTCAATATCATCCTTAGGGTTGCTCTTACAAGCCAAATATCATCTTTATGAAGATTCCTACTGTCCTGCAATTTAAAAGACTACAAAAGTAAGCTATGAGTTCATGCAAATTTACACGGGCTCATAGCTTAAAACAAGAACGTGGAATTTCCCACTTGGCTTGTACTGAGTCAATGCAAATTTACACGGGCTCTCCCCGAAAATTTCACATGCTATCTTAAAGAGAATCTGACCTGATACAACATGAAAATAAATACGGATCTCTATATTTACGTGATTTTATATTTTCTCTAGTATTCATTCCTTAACTAGGCAGTAGCAGTAGTCACATATATATATATTTTTTTTTTTTCCTTTTGAATGTCTTGTCTAATTAAACCAAAGCTGATTCTTTATTTTCATTTGAATATCTTGCCTAATCAGACCAAAGATCTTGCCTAATCAGACCAAAAGATCTGATTCTTCAATTCTTGCTTTTGCTCGGTCACATTCTTCATCAAATCTTGCCTATTCTTCATTGATTCTTCAATTCTTGCTTTTGCTCGGTCACCTTTCAATCATGTCTTGCCCATTCTTCATTGATTCTTCAATTCTTGCTCCTCCTCCTTTTTTTTGAAGGGAATTCTTGCTTGTACTCGGTCACATTCTTCATCAAGTCTTGCCCATTCTTCTTCATTTCTGCAGTTTTTTTATTTTTTTTTAAAACCATTATATATAACTGTTGTAACTGAAACGGTGAAACCCTATCATCCCTCACATCCATTTCCTGTGTTCCACCTATCCACTTTCCGTTTCAGCTTCTAAAAAAAATAGATCTTCATAAGTTTTTTCACTGCTACCATAGAAAAAAATATCCATAATTTAATTCATCTCTCATCCGTTTGATGTTCGCAACCTCTGTGTTCGGGTACGATTTGTTTTTGTTTTCTAAATTGAACTATGTTTCAATAAACATCGTGATGAACCATAAAGAAGACAACTATAATTTAAGAGACACAAAATGTAGCATAGAATTGTAGGAAAAGTCGGTATGTTTTTGATATTATCGTATAAGTCTGCAGCTATGTTGTCCATAGGTGCTTGCAATCCGTTGATGTTGTTAATTACGGGTGCGCTATTTTGTCTCTGCTATTGTTATATTCCCGTTATTGATTTAATAATTTTATCGTTTTGACATTTGTAAGTATGTTGTTAGATACCATTACAGTATTATATTTTCGCCTTAATATTTTCGGCTTTTTCTATACACGATTTAATTCATGTCAATTATATATAGATACTGCTTTAATAAAAATGAGCCCTCATTTTAATCTTGCTCCGGGTTTACTAAATGTCAGTAACGGTCCTGATTTGACATCACATTAAGTCTCAAGTTTGTTTATCAATTCTAAGTAGTCCTTCAAAAAAATATTGTTGGTGGTTAGTTTTTTTTTAGGTTTAGGTTGGGTCTGTGTGCTAGTTATCTTGTTTGTGGTTCCGGCTTGGTGCCGGAGCTTTCAGTACCGGGTTGGTCCGTTTGTTGTAAGTACCGGGTAGTCTTGGTTTTTTGCTAATCAGGCTTCTAGGATATTTAGTAATAAAAGTTTTCGTCATTTTCAAAAAAAAAAAAAAAAAAAGAAGACATTTTTTACCTTTGAATTCGAATTGATATATTCAATTTTAGATAATTCATTATAAGTCAATACATTAACACAGCGAGTCAATATAATAAATCAGAAATTTTATGGTGGTCCTAGACCAAGTATGGTTTGGTGATCCAGGACCAATAGAAATCCAGAAAAAACACACGGGACCCACCGTGTAAAATATAAATGTCATGCTTTTACAAATTTGCCCCTCTTTTAAGAAATGCTATTGGATGACAAGTATGACATGATGGTCTAGACCACCATAAAACTACTGTAATAAAATAGTGGTTTAAAACATAAAAATTAGCAACTCGATTTTACACTTTATTTTCTTAAAAAAAAGTTTACCCATATATGATATAAATTCTCACCAATGGCATAAAAAAATACTCATGCAAACATTTTTGCATAATTTACAAGTCAAAAATTAAGGAATTCTCAAAACAAGATCGATTCGTCGTCTTCTATTCATTTCATGTGTCAGTGTGGAGAAAATTTCACTTGGAAAAAGAAGAGAAAGCTTATAAAATGTTATCTTTTTTCGTAACTAACAGACAATATAAGCTACTTTGCTTTCGACATTATATGTAACATAATAAAAGAATATCATATCATCATCGTAACACTTCTAGTCTTGTACACCATACGGGAGAATCGTGGCAGCTACGATTCTGCCTTCTTCATTTAGTATGTTGTACGTCGTTGCAACATTTCTCGAATCAGTTGCTTCTAATTTCATGCCGGTGGAGCGGATGAAGGCACTGAGCTCAGGATTTACGGGCCTAATACGCCTTCCACAACCAAGAACTAAAATTTTTGGTATTGGTCTCAAAGTCTTGAAGATAGATAAGACTTCGGTATTGATGAACTTACAAGCCAAATATCATCTTTATGAAGATTCCTACTGTCCTGCAATTTAAAAGACTACAAAAGTAAGGTATGAATAGTACTACATATGAAACTTGTTGAGGAGGTTCATCTATGTAAAATTTTACTGGATATATTTCGGGATTTCACCTTTCTTCAAGAGGGACAAAGAGTACTCAGGAGCATCAATAAGTTCTTCAATGTGTGAAGGGATCGCTCTTCAGCACCGAGCATGAAAATGGCACGCGCTTGAGCTTTCTTTTGTAGCCTTGCTGCTAAATTCAACGGTAAAGCAGGTGAATTCAGAGTCCGTAGAATTTGCCTGTACAGTGATAGTACTCTTCCTCTGTTTCTGGCTAAATCTTCTGCTGTTGCCCATAATATACCTCTTGCTGCCATCTGCATTAAAAAAGGTATGTCTGTCAGACATATAATCAAACACCTTTGTGCAACAAAAAAGCATGACTGCTTCTACTATAACCTTATGAATTTTGTCAGAGACATAATCAAACACCTTGCCCTTACCCTAACCTATTGAAACTGATTTTTAATGAGCAAAATATATAGCTACCATAGAGAGTGAATTGATGGATACATGAAGAAAAAAAAAACATACAAGATACCAGCTTTACTACTGCGCCCCAAGTCTCCATTCATCTAGTTTTAAGCCCTGCAATCATCCGGTTCACCTAAACCCCAGTCCCCAAGTGTGATAAATTATAATCTCACAACAAATAAACGTTATGCGATAAGCATGTACATCACGAAATTTCAATATAATCTCTTTTTGGGAAAAGATTGGACAATTTACATATCAAGAATTCTTAGCTATTTGCATTTTGGTAATAATCCTAAATCAAGATTCATGACCTAACCTGAAATCACCACTGATCATACCAAAATTTGGATGACAAAAAAAATTATTTTGGTTAAAACAGCTAATATAATCACTTATTGACATTTCTATGCTTTCTTCTACGTTTCATTTGGTTTGTAAAATACTTTTCTAATAATTACAAAATAGTTGAATCACGAGCATTACATACACAAACATGATATTTGCACCAGAAAATGGATCTCCTTGACAAAGGGGAAACCTTTAGTTACTAATACATCCTCAAAATTGAAGCCCAACCAAATTGGTGAAACAATGAAATGAATCTGAATCCTAGTGATTTTCCGTCTTTTATACTACAATACATAGTAATCAGAAAAGAATGCAAGCCTTGAGCACTGTACCTGTTACTTCGAGTATCCAAATGGGATAAATAATGCTGGAAGGTAATTAGGATCGTCATTTCAAGGTCAGTCAGCATCTCCTTCCTAATATCTCAAGAATCAAGATAAAATAGGTTTCACCTTCTTTACGGCAGAGATTCTTCTTTGCATACCTTCTTCAATTTTCTCACACAGTTGTATATCTAAGCTATCCCCTGCCCCTATCGAATTCAGAGCACTTTGAACAAAATTGTAAGTATATGATCTTGGAATCGATCCTCGATTTACCAACTCGACAAGATAATCTCGTGCCTCGAGTATCCTCCCTCTTTCACATAGAGAACGAATAATAGGAGTATATGAACTCGTAGTTAGTGTTCCATGACCCTGTTTATCCATATCATCAAACAATTCCAAAGCCCTCCCAATTCTAAAAGTCTTGCAGCAACCGTTGATTAAGCAATTATAAGTAACAACATCAGGAACAAAACCTTTAAACAACATTATCCTAAAAAATGATTTGCTTCCCACAACCGCCTCCTTGAGGCTTTTCTACACCCGGTTTCCAATGCATGTCTGCAGTAGGAACTGATCAAAATAGTATACGTAAACGTATCCGGAGGACACCGAAAAACAGGCAGCTCCATTTGTTCCAACAATAACTTAGCTTTCTTAAAATTCCCAACTCTACAAAGGGCGTAAGCAATAGTGTTATACGCCAGAACATCAGGCTTACAATGAAACTTCTTCATCCTATAAAATGCAGCTAAAGCTTCATTAACCAATCCCTCTCCACCTAAAACCTTTATAACACACGTAACTGTAGCAGTCGTCATCCTCCCTTTATTCGATTGTTGATTAAGAAACTCCCAAAGAGGTCTTAAGATATTCCCTTTCGCCAGTACAAGAGCCATCTCCTTACACGTAAGTTCATTGTGGCTAAACCCAAACTCGGCTTCAACCCAATCGAAGAATTCAACAGCTTTCTTCAACCCAACATATACTTTTGCTTGATCTTTATAAGCAGCAGGACCTAGAACAAGAGAACCATTTTGAGCTTTATAAGCTTCAAACTTTAGACTTCGCTGTCTAAGCGGAGCACGATGGCGAAATCCCTTTTGGCAGCCTATTGATCTCGGAGACCTGAACAGAAATCTAGGGATACTTCTAAGTACTTCAATCACAGTTTCTGTAGACCATATAGGAGTAGAGGAAGAAGATGAAAGTGATGATTTGAATTTTGAAGGGCTGGTTTTTAACGATAGCTGCAAAGATTTGGTCGACAAAAGGTGACAAGGACTGATTGACAGGCCTTGGATTGTACATGAATCCTAAATTCAAAGACACACTACAAAATTTAGAGTTGCATCACCAATCCAAAAAGTAGCCTTGGCTAGAGCAATTCAAACAACCAAAAGGGTACCAATTGCTCAGAGCCACAATGTACCCTTTTCTACAAACACGCAAAGATTCCTGCTTTATTTCCAATTAATTATCAAAATATACAATATTCAGCATCCAGATACCAAGTAATTAGTTGGTACAGTGAGATTCGTGCAAGTGAGTTTACAACTAAAATCTAGTGCTGCTCCACCGAACTGCCAAAAGCAAATTAAACAATTGAACAAACCAACAAATTGCTGAATGCAAACTACCAAATGCCCAAAGCTGTTCTGAGTTCCCAACCATTTAATGAATAACTGAAGCAAATCGAATAACCGTATAGCGCATTTCGAGATTTTAACATATAAAGAAAATGAGAGAATCTATTTCATAGCACAAAATTGGAAAGGAAATGAACTCAAAACGGGAATCTCTAAAATCGCCGAAGAGAAAGAGGCCAAAATCACAGATACTAAAAGCGTTTCTACACTCTACTAACTGAAAGAAGATCCAGATCATTCATTTCAGATTAAAAGCTTCTGAAAAATTAAAAGAAGAAAAACACGGCAAGAAGATCATTACTTGTTGAATAGCATGTGACGGAGGTCGGCAGCGAGAGAATCAGGTCGTCGGCAGCGGCGGTGTAGTAATTCAGCTTCAGTCTTGGAAGTGTTTACTGTTTGGAAGTGTAATACACACAACATAAAATTTAAAATATCTAAAGCATACGGTTAACACTAGGCCTGAGAAAAAAAACCGAAAAACCAATCCGAACCGTAAATCAATCCGAACTGAATCGAAATAAACCAAACCAAGAGAAAATCGATCAAATCGGTTTGAATTGAAACCGAACCGAATTTAAATGGTCTGGTTTCGGATTACCCTAATTAGAAACCACCCAAACCGAAACCGAACCGATTCCCAACCATATATATATATATATATATATATATATATATATACCCAATATTACTCAACCCAAATAAATCCTAGTAGTAGTACATTAGATGTTGTACTAATTAGGCACATGAGTTGCCACTTTTGTACATTTTGTTGTATTAATTAGGGCCATAAATGAACTGATGATGTACGTTTGCTGTTGTAATATATGTAGTAACAACTAACTAGTAATTAGCCCTGATGTATATTTGCAATATGTTATTAAGTGGCTTTTGAATAAGTTGTGTGCACTAATGTTATTAAGTAATTAGCCCTGATGTACCTTTAATATGTTTTTATTTTATATTTAAATACTTCAGGTGAAAATTGTGATTTATAATAATGTGTAGTTCAGACTTGTGAAACCGAAACCAAACCGATCCAAACTGAAACCAACCCGAACCAAACCATTGGGTTCGACATAGTTTGGGTTTGGTTTAGGTGGTAAAATATGTCGACCAAACCGAATAACTATGTGTAAAACTCAAACCGAAACCGACCAAACCGAACCACGCTCACCCCTAGTTAACACCCTACACACTCTGCACCCTTTACATATGTCGAACCAATTCAAAGTACTCCCTTCGTGTTGACTTTTCAAAGTGATTTTGACTAGCGTATTTAATACTTTGAATATCATTAAATGATTCAATATTTTTACATATGGTAAAGTATTACTTAAATGACATAAATGTAAAAATATAAGATCATTTAATGAGATTCAAAACATTAAATACGCTAGTCAAAATCTCTTTGAAAAATCAAACAGAACAAATAAAATGGAGCGGAGGGAGTAGAAAATAGTTAATGATGGAAGCAACACAAATAAATGTGTCATAAAATTAAAATGGCCTAAATCATATTCTACCCGAATCAAATGCACAAAATAATAACATCTCAAGTCACAAAGCAAAAAAAGAAACACAATAATCGATATGTTGCTATCTTAATTCATTAAAAAACAATACATTGTGTAATTAGTTATATGCACAATACATTGTGTAATTAGTTATATGCCAGATATAGGTATTAAAATAACAATAATAATGAAACATACTATAAATTTCGGAATACATCGATATTTATTTTTCTATCAAATTATGAAATCCTCCACTGTGCTCATTCTCATAGTCTTCTATCAAGTAATCAATGAATTTGCTTCGAATGTTATCTTTTTTTAACCCGTAAAAAAAAATTATTTTAACCTACCTGCTTAAAGATTAGTGTCGAAATCATTGTTACAGCAAACACCATTTGTCACATTAAATTACCCTTCAAATATTTTTATTTTTTTGCTGAGATCTAAAACAAATGCAAAGATCCAAACAACACCAAAGCTATTACGTTTTAAATTTAAGATCCAAAAACAGACCTTTTTTGTTGTATTAAATATAATTTGCCTTAAGAACACCCATAATATTAAGCCGAGCCTCCATACCTTTTTCTTATTCCCGTCTTTTTCTTAACAGGATCAAACTTGTTAGCTCAAAAAAAAATCTACTTTTTATTACTAGAAAATAATAGATCTAAAATACGTTGTTGTTAGCAATCAAAAAGATTTTAACAAACTGAGGAGATCTATCAAAACTCTTAAAAATGATTTTCATCCTTTCGATTAAAACACAAAAAAATAGACTTTTTCATATGTTACTAGAAAATGTTATGGTGATTGTGAGTAAAGATATAAGATAAACAAGTAAACAAACACAGAAGAATAACACAGATTTAACGTGGTTTCCGGCAATGTGCCGACTACTCCACAGACAAACGAGTATCTTATATTATCACCAGAGAGTTACAATTACATGTATTACAAACGGTATTTATAGCCTTGGGAATCCAACCCTAACCGACTAATCAGTCAACTCAGTAAATGACTGAAATACCCCAGAAGTAACTCCACCAAATTAGAAAACCATGCAGACGTGTTCTTTAAGTCTGCTGTGAACCAGCAGACTTCACTCTGCTGATACCCTGTACCAACAGACACAACTTCAGCAGACTGATCAACTCTGCTGCTGCCCCAAACGAACACCAGATTCAGTAGATGCTTCATGCTCTGCTGACCACCACAATTTCCACAGACTCTGCTGAATGCCCCACTCAGCAGACTAAACTCAGTAGCATAGTTTAAGTCATCATTACAAATCTCCACTTGACTTCAACTTCATGCAAACTGACCAGATGCACAACCAAGTGCCAGATTCCTCATTGTCTTCAGATTTGAATACCTCAGCAGACCTCCACCTTCAGCTGAGTATTCTCATATTCAGATTTAACAGCTTTGGATATTTAGCAAGTCCAGACACAACTGAAACTTGCTCCTTGGAACTGGTTTAGTGAACATATCAGCAGGATTCACATCAGTGCTGATCTTCTCCACTTTAACCCTCTTCTCATTCCTTAGAAAATGGTACCTAACATCAATGTGCTTGGTTCTCTCATGATGAACCGGATCCTTAGCCAAACATATTGCACTAAGACTGTCACAATACAACTCGGCTTGATCTTGATGCAGACTTAGATCATTGACTAGCTCTTTTAACCAAACTGCTTCCTTTGTTGCTTCTGTCAGTGCCATGTACTCTGCTTCAGTAGTAGATAATGTCACTGTACCCTGTAAAGTTGCCTTCCAACTTACCACAGAACCACCCAAAGTAAACACATAACGATCATAGATCTTCCATTGCCCACATCAACAAAGATAATCGAATCACGATACCTCGTGACAAAACATTGAGTACCACCTCCATAAATGAGTCCAATATCTGATGTACCCCAAAGGTACCTGAATATCCTATTTACTACTTTCCAGTGTTCCTTTCCAGGTTGAGCCATAAACCTGCTGACAACACTGACTGCCTAAGCCAAATCGAGGCTAAATCTGAGACCATGGCATACATTAGGATCGCCACTTGCACTAGCATATGGAACTCTTGACATGTATTCTTCCTATTTAGCTGACTGTGGAGCAAACACAATAGACAGATGTAGATTTGGTGCCATTAGAGTATCTATTGTTTGGCTACTGACATGCCAAACTTGGATAATATTTCTCAATATACCCCTGCTGAGACAAGAACAACTTCCCCTGCTTCCTATCTCTATAGATCTCCATCCTCAAAATTTTCTTTGCATTCCCCAAATCCTTCATATCAAATTCAGCATTGAGCAGATTTTTCAGATCTTGAATGTCAGACTTGTTTGCAGCAGCTATTAGCATATCATCTACATAAAGCACCAGATAGATGATTGAACCCTCCTTCAACTTGTTGTGATGAACACATCAATCATATGGGCTCCTGCTATAACCCTGTTGAATCATATAGCTGTCAAACTTCTTATACCACTGTCTTGGGGCCTGCTTAAGTCATACAAGGACTTCTTCAACTTACAAACATATCCTTCCTTGCCAGGAACTTGGAAACACTCTGGCTGAGTATATAAATTTCCTTATCTACATCTCCATGTAGAAAGGATGTCTTCACATCCAATTGCTCAAGTTCAAGATTCTGATGTGCCACTATTGCTAACAACACCCTGATGGAAGTGTGTCTGACCACTGGAGAAAATATCTCTTCATAGTCTACCCCACCTTTCTGGCTGAACCCCCTAGCAACCAAACGTGCCTTATAACTGAAACCCTCAGCAGATGTCATTCCTTCCTTTTTCTTAAAGATCCATTTACAGCTGACCACCCTTTTATCCTGTGGTTGTTTGACCAGATCCCAAGTCTCATTCTTTTGAAGTGACTCCATTTCTTCTCCCATGGCAGCAAGCCATTGGGATGCCTCAGAACATGTCACAGCTTCCCTGTAAGTGTTAGGTACAAAACCATCCACTTCTTCAGCTACCTGTAGTGCATATCCAACCATATCCTCCTCAAACCCATATATTCTTGGAGGTCTGATATTGGTCCTCCTAGCTCTGCTGAGAGCTATACCCTGTTGACCAACATCAGCTGTTTGAGTATCTGCTGACCCTTGTTCAGCAGACTGGTTCGGATCCAGTTCTGGATCTGCTGATTGTTGACTATCCCCTGTTAAGTCTTTTAATCCAGCAGGCTCTGCTTGAAGCTCCACCTATTTGTCAACCTTCTCAGTCTCAGATCCAATTTCAGATTCAGATGTGGCCCTCACAGATGAGTTAAGCATAGAGTTTTCATCAAAGACTACACTCTGCTGAGTATAAACCTATTTTCAGCTGGTGACCAGATTCTATACCTCTTAACTCCATCTTCATAGCCAACAAACACACCCTTCTTGGCCCTAGGTTCCAATTTACCCTCACTGACATGGTAGTAGACAGTGCTCCCAAAAACCCTAGGTCCAGAGTAGTCTGCTGACCTTCCTGACCAAACTTCTAGTGGTGTTTTAAGTTTGATCCCAGTGTGAGGCCCCCTATTGATTAAGTAGCATGCTGTGTTAACAACCTCTGCCCAAAATCTCCTTGCTAGACTAGAATTAGAGAGCATGCACCTTGCCTTCTCCAGAAGAGTTTGATTCATTCTTTCTGCAACACCATTCTGCTATGGAGTATCTTTAACAGTATGGTGCCTAGCAATGCCTTCATTCTTGCAAAATTCATCAAACTTGGACCAACAGAATTCCAGTCCATTATCAGTTCTAAGTTTCTTGATCTTCCTCCCTGTTTGATTTTCAACCAAAGCCTTCCACTGCTTGAAGTGCTTGAATACTTCACTCTTGTGTTTCATCATGACTACCCAAACCATCCTTGAATAATCATCTATAAATGACACAAAATACCTGTGACCACCCAATGATTCCACCCTTGAAGGTCCCTAACAATCAGAATGGACATAATCAAGTGTCCCTTTTGTGACGTGGATTGCTTTTGGGATCTTACTCCTATGTAGCTTCCCAAACACACAGTGTTAATAAAATTCCAACTCCTTGACCTTATGCCCCCCAAGTAGATCAGACTTAGACAGAATTTGCATCCCTCTTTCACCCATATGACCCAATCTCATATGCCACAGCTTGGTCGGTGTGGATGGTGAACCTCTCGATGATAACGTTGTGAGAGAACGATACAAGAGACCCCTTGTAGTATTTACAATGTCCCATGCCTGATACCCTTCAGAATCACACTTGAACCCTTATAGACATTCACCAATTCACCTTCACCCCTGAACTTGAACCCTTTGTTGTCTAGTAGACTAAGTGATATCAAATTCTTGGTCATTTGTGGAACATGCCTAACCTCCTTCAGTGTGCATAATTTACCATCATATGTCCTCAGCTGGATTGATCCAATCCCAACTATTTTGCAGAAATTGCTGTTAGCCATTGCAATATGGCCTCCATCCACCTGCTGATAAGTTGAAAACCACTCCCTGTTTGGACACACATGATAAGATGCCCCAGTGTCCAGAATCCACACATCTCTGTGCCCTACTGACTCTGAAACTGCTAAGGCCAGATCTTCTTCAGAGTTGGTGTCTTGTTCTACCAAAACAGTTGTACCCTGCTGCTTCTTCCTTTTTGGACATTCATTTTTCCAATGTCCCTGCTCCTTGCAGTAATTACAGATATCCTTAGCTTTAGGACCCTTGGAATTCTTCTTGAATTTCTTCTTTCCAGAATTTCCTGGCCCCCTACTGACTCCACTGGACACTAATCCAACAGACTGACTATCTGTTCCAGAACCAGATGCCTTATGGCGTAACTCTCGAGCATGGATTGATGACCTTACATCCTCTAATGATACCGAGTCCTTCCCGACAATAAAGGATTACACAAAGTTCTCATATGATGCAGGCAATGACACAAGTAGGATCAATGCTGCATCCTCATCTTCAATATTCACATCAATATTCCTTAAATCAAGCAATATTGTGTTCAACTGGTCTAGATGATCCCCCAGCTGAGTCCCTTCATGCATCCTTAAACTAAACAAACGTTTTAGCAACAACTGGTTGGTTAGAGACTTAGTCATATACAAGCTCTCAGGTTTGGACCACAACTTCTTAGCAGTGTCCTCTTCAGCAACTTCTGTGATAATATCATCTAACAAGCACAACATAATTGTTGAATGTGCTTTCTCCTCCAGACTGGCTCTCACAGCAGCATTTCCTTCTGTTGATTTAGATAAGGGGCCCCATAATCCCTGCTGCTTCAACACAGCACGCATCTTGATCTTCCATAGACTAAAGCGGTTCCTTCTTGTAAACTTGTCAATCTTAACATTTAAAGCAGACATCTTTCTCACCAGAAAAGCTTGCGTAGTTCCCAAATCCTAGCATCAATTGTGACCTTGGTGCCAATCTACCTTGCTTCAAATAGATAAACAGATTTCTTGATGAACCAGGACGCTCTGATACCAGTTTTGTTATGACGGATCGATCAAGAAGTGATGGTGATTGTGAGTAAAGATATAAGATAAAAACGTAAACAAACACAGAAACAAGAAGAACACAGATTTAACGTGGTTTCCGGCAATGTTCCGACTACTCCACGGACAAACGAGGATATTTTATTATCACCAGAGAATTACAATTACATGTATTACAAACGGTATTTATAGCCTTGGGAATCCAACCCTAACCGACTAATCAGTCAACCTAGTAAATGACTGAAATACCCGAGAAGTAACTCCACCGAATTAGGAAACCATGCAGACGTGTTCCTTAAGTCCAACGTAAACCAAATGAGACTTCACTGGCTGATACCTCATACCAGCAGAGACACGGCTTGGTGGTGATCAACTATCTTTGCTACCCTAAACGAACACCAGATTCGGTAGATGCTTCATGCTCTGCTGACCACCACAATTTCCACAGACTCTGATGAATGCCCCACTCAGCAGACTAAACTCAGTAGCATAGTTTATGTCACCATTACAGAAAACTTAACAGATCTAACACTATTACAAAATTGACTTTCATTCCTTAGATCAAAAGACAAAAAGAAGAAATTAAGCAAATGCATTTATCCCCATAATGCAGATCAAAAATCTTCTCACATTCTTGTTAGCTATTGATAAAAATCACACTATAACTTCAAAGAATCAAGTACAAAGCAAAGATGTTAAAACAAACTTTGGAAAGACGGCACTAACCATTTAAGAGGTGAAAGATGTGCTTTAATTACCAAACTTTTTAGCCCAGAAAATGAAATTGCATAAGCAACTGCAAACATAATAGGCAGTAGTGTTTGTATGGGGAAGAAGAAGAATATGTTTGTAAAATGAGAGTAGGAAGAGGACGGCAAGCAAAAAAAAAGGACTGATGGTATTTATAGAAGTAGGGTAGTGTTGGGTTGGAGAGGTTGTATGTAATGTAATTACATGAATAAAAGCCCTTTATATTTGTTATATTACCGATATCACTGTTGGACGAACAGAACCGCTCACGAGCAAATTTATGTTCGACTTGTTAGTATATATATGATTCGTTTGTTTAGTTTAACGAACCAAATTTGAACATGATTTTAAGCTCGCTTCGTAAGCGAACGAACACAAATTTACTCGTGAACGTTCGATTATATTCGCGAACCTGCTTAATAGAAAAATCAATGTATAATTTAACTTTAACTCATAAGATTATAAGACATCAATTAATCTAAAAAATACTCTTAAATATATAAAATATTGATAAGGTTGTCATAGTGTTTTTATTACTATAATGTTTGAATGTTGATTTGTATTTTGTTATTTATTCATTTGGACATAATTTTTTATGCCTTAACAAGCCAACCCGAATTGTGAGGCAAAAATATATGTAGCATGTTAAACTCGAACACGAATTCGAACAAAAAATCTTTATAAATGAATTGAGTTTGAACATAATTTTATGTTCGTTTATTAATCAAGCGTTCGCGAACAAGCTCGTTACCTTAACGAACCAATCTTGAACATATTTTTCCGTTCGTTTATTAAACGAACAAACAAACAAACTCGTGACATAAACGACAGAGCTTAAACAAATGATACACGGCTTGGCTCGGCTCTGTTGAAGATAATATTGCACATAGTTAACTATTATAATTAATATTGTAATTATCATTTATACTGTATTTATCTTCGTATTACTTAGAGGCTAAGTCATGGACTATTATATATTATTGTATCTGTACCAATATGCAATCAATGAAATCTTCTAATTTATTTTCGACAATATGGTATCAGAGCCAGAATTGATCTCGTTTTGCACTTGCACCAAACACGTTGTCTTTTTTTCCTAAAACCCTAATTTTCCCATCGGCCCCCTTCTCTTCTCCATGGCCGACTCTGAATCTACAACCACCGCCACCGGCGGTGCTTCTTCTTCTTCCCCCACTCTTCCTACTTTCCACCCCTCTTCCACAATCCATATTATCAAATTAACTCGACAAAATTATCACCTCTGGCGAGCACAAATTTTGCCGTATTTACGCGGCCAAGGCGTTTTTGGTTATGTTAATGGCAAAATTCCGCCACCACCAGCCATGGTCACAAATGATAAGGGCAATCAACAACCGAATCCGCTACATGATGCTTGGGTTCAACAGGATAGCTTAATTTTAAGCGCAATTACCTCTTCTCTATCCGAAGAGGTCTTGATGCATGTTTACCATGCCTCGACATCATCAGAATTTTGGTCTTCCATTTAAACCTACTTCGCTTTTCAATCCCGTGCACGGCTGGTTCAACTCTGTACTCAGCTTGCCTCGACCCGCAAAGGTAATCAATCTGCAACCGATTATTATGTCACAATCAAAAAGCTCACTGATGAGCTTGCTATGGCGGGTCACCCTCTTGATCCGGATGATATCATCACATACCTGCTGGCCGGATAAGGTCGGGACTATGATTCTTTGGTAACCATGGTATCAGCTGGCACTGAAATCTCCCTTGAAGATGTCTACTCGTTGTTGTTAACTCATGAAGCCCGGTTGCAACAACACTCTGTCGATGCTGCTGTCTCTCCTCTGCCTGTCCCTCTTCCCGCCACACATCCCGTCGCCAATTTCAGGTCAGCCTCTCCTCAAAATTCTAGCAGCGGCAACCGTGGAAAGAGGAATTCTTATTATGGCGCAAACAGGGGCAGGGGGCGTTCCGGTAATTATCGTGGCCGTGGCACCGGACGTTCCTCTACTGGTTCGAATAATTCCCCAATAATATGTCAAATTTGTGATAAACAGGGCCACTCCACGCAGTACTGTCACCGGAGATGGGATACTCCACCTCCTCCTAGTCCAGCACCTCCCCATGCTTTCAACGCCCAACATCAGCACCATTACATGCCCTCCTCCGACTGGGTGGCCGATACCGGTGCTACTCACCACATGACAAATAATTTCCGCCAATTAAACATTCAATCCGAACCATACGAGGGCCCGGATCGCGTAAATATCGGTGACGGTTCAGGTTTAACAATTTCTCATGTTTGTTCATCTAGTTTATCCACCCCGTCCCATTCTTTTATGTTAAATAATGTGCTTGTTGCCCATGCTTTACGTTCAAATTTATTAGCTGTTCAACAATTCGCATCCGATAATAATGTTTATTTTGAATTTCATAATTCCTATTTTCTTGTGAAGGACTACTCAGGCCGCACCCATCAGAGAGGCTACCTAAAGGATGGTCTCTATCATTTTTCCAGCTCTTTTTCCACAACTCCTGCTCGTGCTATTGTCTCCAACCGTGACACCTCATCCCTGTGGCACTATCGTCTTGGTCATTGCTCGTTTCCTGTCCTTAGTCAAGTTTTACGTTCCAATAATATTTCTGTTTTGAATAAATCACCAGCCACTGTTTGTGCTGCGTGTCAATTAGCTAAGAGTCATCGTCGGTCTTTACATGTGTCGCACTTTACTTCTTTTGCTCCTTTGGATTTAGTTTATTCGGATGTTTGGGGTCCCTGTGTTGAACCATCCATTTATGGCTCTCGGTATTATGTTAGTTTTGTGGACGATTATAGAAAATATATTTGGCTTTATCCCTTACAACGCAAATCTGATGTTGAAACCGTGTTTCCTACTTTTCAGTCCTTAGTCGAACGCCAATTTAATCTAAAAATTAAAGCCATGCAAACCAATTGGGGAGGGGAATTTCAACGCCTTAATAAATATCTTACCTCGATTGGTATTGACCACCACTTAGCCTGTCCTCACACCCATGAACAAATGGTCGCCGTTGAAAGGCGTCACCGTCAAATTGTTGAGGTCGGTCTCTCCTTCCTAGCTCAGTCCAACCTTCCCTTACCCTACAGGAAGGATGCGTTTGTCATGGCTACCTACCTTATTAATCGTCTCCCTACCCGCATACTTAACCACAAATCCCCATACGAAATGGGCCACCACCGTTTACCCGACTACTCCTTTCTTCGTATCTTCGGTTGCGCATGCTAGCCCCACCTCCGCCCTTATCACCCTCACAAAATGGACTTCCGCTCCAAAACATGTATCTTCTTGGGCTATAGTCCTTCTCATCACGGCAACAAATTCCTTGACCTTCAAACGGGTCGTATCTATATCTCTCGCTATGTCGTATTCGACGAACACACGTTTTCTTACACTTTCTCCACTTCCCCTGTTACTCCTGATTCACTTACGGTCTCTCTCCAGTCTAATTGGTCTATCCACCCCTCTCGGCCTATGTTCCTTCCTCTTCCATTCCTTCTCCATCTTCGTCTAAGCCTTTATCCGAGCCTCTCACCTCTCCGGCTACCTCATCTTTCTCCTCCCCGGCCATGAGCTCCCCCGGTCCGGCCTCTTCCTCTGCTTCTCCAACTGAGCCCGTTCTCCTGTTCGTAAAATGGTCACTCGTTCCCAAACCAATTCTCTTAAGCCCAAACCTCATCACCCTGATTATAACCGGTATCCTCTGCCTAAGGCACTCTTAGCTGACTCCTCCTCTGTCGTACCCACATGTTCCTCTGAAGCTGTAAAACATCGTGTTTGGCATGATGCTATGCGAGACGAGATCAATGCTTCGGTTCTAAATAATACATGGACCTTGTCCCTTACTCTCCTAATATGAATCTAATTGGAAATAAATGGGTGTACCGTGTAAAACATCATGCAGATGGCCGTGTTGAGCGCTATAAAGCGCGCCTTGTTGCTAAGTGTCACGAATTTTATTAATACAAAATAAACAAGTAATAAAACCGGTTAACCTCAAGTGCAAGGATCGTAGTAATAGAGGCTAATGCCGGGTCGATCTTACGGGGAACTAGACAGTTGTAAATCCTAGTTGTTGTTTTAACTAACTATGTCACGAACTACACTAAACAGTGAATTAATCTAAACAAAGATTGCAGAAAATAAACTAGACAGAGGAGATTATCCAAGGCTAGGAAAGATACGGGTAACGGACTTATTAACTAAACTAAACTAAACTAATTGCAAAAAGGAAATTAACTAAGCAAGCGAAACTCAAGTTGCAAGGATTTTAAATCAAATTATAAAAGGGCAAACGAGGATTGATCCACCTATCAACATGTATTGATCTCCTATCTCGATTATATGTGGTATTTATCTAGGTTGTGATTCACCTTACCTAAACATGAACCCTAATTCCTTAGGCAACTCATCTATTAACCTAGTATCTTCCAATGCTAGATTAACGCGTTTTAAGATCAAAGGTGTCAACTTTTACGTTCAAACCTAGTGATTAGACTTACTAACTTCCGTTATTATAAATCTAAGGACTATTCTTATCTATGGTGATCTAAAGGTTTATCATGACTTCCATCAAACATAAACATAATCATACATGCAAATCTTCCGATATAAACGCAATTAAACGAGATAAAACATAAATAAGAAACAACCTTGAATAAATAACTCACAGTATAATCGAAATACAGAAATCAATCCAAGTTGATGGCTTCACAATTCTCGTTTGATTGAAGCTTTAGCTCCTGAGCATCCTCAGCAACACAGTTTTACAGAAAAAGAACTAAAAACTGCGCTAACTAATCTAATTTAAAGTTGCAGAAAAGTGGAAGAAAAAGAAGTAAAACTGCAGCCTTAGCCGCCCCTAGGGTTTAGGGTTTGAATAATGTCGAATTGTTCTTCTTGTGTGCAGAAATATGCAGGTATTTATAGAAGATTAAGTCGGTTCTGGCTGAGTCGGCGGACGGACGAGCGTTCAGTCTGGTGGACGCTCGTTCACTTCCTTGAACTCTCCTCAGACGCTCGTTCGGCCTCAGTTCAAACTCTCTGAATCACTTCTTAGCACCTTGGACGCTCGTTCAGGATTTCAGACGCTCGTTCGGTCTGGACGGAGCATGGACGTTCGTTTAACATGACTTGAATGTGATTTTTGCATGTTTATCTCTTTTTCTTCTCTCCACTCGATCATTATCTCTTCCTTAAATCTTTATAGCTCGAAATTTATCTCTTTTGATCATCATTTGAGCACAATAATCATACATATAACACATGGAAAACATCGCAAACTGTAATAATATTCAAATAATCATAATTTAACCATTAAATCACATAAATATATCGATATTGCGATTAAGCCGTCAAAAATACCGTTTGCTCAATATTTTAATATAAAGACCAATTATTATGCAAATTATACAATATAGAGGGAAAAACATCATAAAATATATCCTTATAATTCATAGATTTTCACCCTTAACAACTCCCCACACTTAGCTTTTGCTCGTCGTCCCGAGCAAAACAAAAGCGAAAAAATTAGGCTCGAGAAAGGAAAGCAGGCATCTAAGCGGATATAACATACATTCAATAACTTAGAGGTTCACGGTGTGTGCATAGCCATAGAAAACTTCCACTAAAACCAAACTTGAGAAACTCAAAGTAAAACTAGCTAATACCCCTCGCATACAATAGCAATAAATGACACTCATAAGATGTACCTACAAAGCGTGACATATCCCGAAAAAGATGATCGAATGAATCTCAGGCCTTTACGAAATACTCGAGAGGATAATCCTACTGACATATCTATCGGTTTATCTTTGGGGATAAGATTAACGAAAACTAAGCCTTATATTCAATTTTAAGTAACGATATCTTAGTCGATTTAACTTATTCACTTTAAACACACATTAGGATAAGCCATTGCCCTCATAGTAGAATAGGACATTTTAGAGATAATATACCTACCTTACTCCAATCATAAGGCGACTTTTCCTAAGCGTCGTGAGCTTTTAGTCATCATGGTGGTATAGGACATACGTGGTACACCCTACCTCACTCAAATCATCGACTAGCTTTCGACACACCCAATTAATTCACTATTAATTCAACTTTTTCATTTTGACATTAGTTACGCTTTACTTATCACATTCAAACTTCTAGATATTCACAGTATGTCATACTCGGAACTAAATACAAACTATCATAAATCTCAAGACATATACGTAGCACTAAGCACATGACTTATAAGAAAATCAAAAATCACTAATCCAAAACGGGTATAGCTTTATAAAATAGCTCATAAATCACTATGGCTCGTGAAAAGTAGTGTCGAAGGTGAAACAACTAACTTATCAAGTACATGAAATATCGCATAGATGACTATAAAAACAACGAACTTCAAATTGAATTGCCTACTCGGGACCAAACAACGACAAAAGTGTCGGAAAATTTTGAAAAATTACGCTCATTTTGCATAATAAAAACATTCTAGCGTATTAAACAAACGTATATGCATAGGTACAAATCAAACTATCCCCTCCCCCACACTTAAAAATTCAACATGTCCTCATGTTGTGCAGAAAGTAAAAAGATAAGAACTTAGCTGAATTTGCGTGGAAAACCGAGCCGTTGGTCATTTGGAGCATGAAAAGGCCAGCGCCGCATAAAAAGCGTGGAAAAACGTCCCAAAACTAACTCAATCGGATCTCGACAAAAACTATCGCTGCAAAACTCGAGAAACAGAAAACTCGGGGGAAAACGGGGTATAATACGGCAGTAGAGACAATAAATCAAAACGGAATAAAAAGAAAAGGTCGTCGATAAATACGTCAACACAAGTCAAAGAACGAGAAACTAGAAAGTAGCAAAATGTATAGGTACAACCAAATCGAATTAAATGTATCAAAAAGTGCAACAACAACTAGAAAGATAGATATAAAAAAATAATAACTCAAGGCAGCCCCGGAGTCGTCTCAGCAGCATCGTCAATAGCATCATCAGCCGGAGCATCAACTGGAGAAGGATCTGAAGAAGGGACATCAGCTGTAGATGCAGTCTGTGTAGGGTCTGGCTATGCAACAGGATCAGCAGTGGTCGGCTCAGCATCTCTATCAGTAGGAACTCTCGCAGTCCTCGGATCAACTGGAGTCTCCTCATCACCAGACTCGGGTTTTTCCTCTGACTTGACCACCTCAGCTATCACCCGCTCTATACGCTCGGAGAAGACAAAATCCATATTACTTGCATTGAATACCCTTCTATCGGCGGTTTCCTTCCATCAACTATACATTCCAAAACCGATAAGATATTATCTTGGCCATCCCGGATATCACTCAACATCGCCCTCAAACTATGAGCCATACTATGCCGAGTAATCTCGGAAGAAGATAATCCAGAAAGAAGCTGAAGCTCGGCGGTGTCGATGTGGAACCAGGCTCGAAGCGGGAACGACCTTCTCTCTACGAATAGGGGTAACTCTTGGTCTTACGGTCATTGCATACTCCAAAACTCCCGCATCGAGACATAAGCGATGAATCAAATGTGGAACTATCAAACTCGTGTGTATACCTTACGGTTCATGGAAATCTCATCGAATAAGGCTTGACCTACATCTACATTCAACCCGAGCGTCAAAGCATATAACATCCCAAGATCACTAATATGGAAATGTGTAAGATTATTCTTGGGATCAAAGCGACTCTGAATAAAAGCGGCATTGGACTCTCCAATCCTCGGTCCATGTCGTAGTGACCAACTCTTTCTCTCGGCCATTGGGTCTCAATGTCCAAGCCACATCGGACAAACTCTCAATCTCAACTCCTCCATCGGGTCACGACCATCCTCACGTTGCCTTCTCGCAATTTCCTCTTTATAATCTAAACCCTCAAAAAAGTGGTAACTTGTACTTCTCATTTATGACCTCGCCAGAAAAAGGAACCTTAACACCTCGCACCATAACGCGTACTTCTCATCTAAGTGCGCCTCGAGCAGTTTGCATAGAACTCTCGGACAATAGAGTCATTTAGCGAGAGTAGGAGGAATTTTTGTTAAGGCGGACCACTTCCACAGCCTTTAACATCGGCGAAAGCGGAGATCAACTGAGACACTTTCACCTCTCGATCAAAAATAAGACTCTGGTTGAGTAATGCTTAGTGTAGGCTTCATGTGCTAAAGGATTGACAAACCGATGAGGCATCGAAAGAGGGGCAACAGTCTTAGACTTTTTCTTAGGAGGTGCTCTCGGTTCAGGTTCTTCTTGCACAACATCCTCCTCACCACCCTCAACCCTAGACGGCTTGGCTCTAGACGACTCCTCACCACGAGTACCTCGAGACATCCTACTCAGGGGGACAGCATCATCATCCTCAGTGTCAGAATTGGAGGAAGAATCATCTCGTAAATTAGTTCTAGCTCGTTGAGATGTTCTAGGCGGTTGATCTCTAAAGACTACGCCTCTGTTAGGGTCCAATTCGGATGGATCAAACTCAGGACGTTGCCGTTTACCTTTCTCCTGGGCTAACCCTTTACCATACCTCTTTACCACAGCCTTCTCCCGAACCATTGTCAAGGACTGAACCCTCTAAACAAATCTAAAGGTACCCGTTTAACATCCAAATCGGGATTTCACGCAAACCGTCCAAACCACCAGCATCAACAACACACCATCACCATCACAGCAGAAGGGAAGAAGAAAATAACCAACAAAAATGAAAGAAAATCAACAATAGTTGATAATTCAAGAAAATGAGCCGACTATAAATCGAACTCACAAAAACGTGAATTAAAACGAGAAAAGTGGTATCAAGCTTACCAAACACTATGAGGGGATGATGATCGAACAGATTAGAAGCCTAGAAACACCGAGATTGACCCCCAAAATCCGAGCTTTTGTCGAAATGGCCGCAGTGAACAATCTCTGATTCCACAATTTTTGTTGATCGTTGGGGGAAATGGATTGGATAAAGGAAAAGAGGGTGCAAAGACCGTTCTTTTGCAACAAGAATCGCTGAATTTGGTTCAGAAATGACGATTTTAGGGTAAAGGGGAGAAGAGAGTCGGGTTGCGGTTTGAAAATTCTGAGAAATGAGGGTTCATGCGTTGAAGGGCTATATATAGGCGCTGAATGGGCTTTCGTCCATCTGACAGACGGGCGTTCACTTGAAATTGCGAGGCTGGACAAAGGCGTCCATTATACGGACGCCTTCGTCACGAGGCAATTTTGAAGCAGATTGGAGGAATTTTCCAGACGGGCGCCCGAAACACGGGCGGGCGTGCGTCAGTAAACAGAGGGTCGGACGGGCGTCCATTATACCAGACGGTCGTCCAAGATAAAGAAATGCCCAAATTGCATAAAATTCCATATAAACCAACTAAAAGCGAAAAAATGTTTTCTTTATTATTATTGATAATTTAAAATTCAAAAGTACAAACGGAAATGCTACGAACATAAAAGAACTCGAAAACAAAACAAACGAATAAAACAGTGGGTTGCCTCCCACCAAGCGCTTCCGTTTTACGTCGGGGCTCGACGTGACAAACCTAACTAACGCTAGTCTGCATAAATCTCGTCCCAATCCACCAAATGGATGAGACGACGAAGCATATCAATAGCAGGAGGGAAATCATAGTCGTCTTGTATGCCCCAGTCATCTCCAGCTACCTCTAAACCTCTAAAATGTGAAGCCTGTAGTACCAGCGCTAGATGCATCGACATAGGATCATTAAGGATCGTAAGGAGGGCGCCCTATGGCCTCCTGCAACTCCTCAATCGTGAAATCGCTGCCTCCCGAACAAGGTGGAACTATGATAACATACGTGATGGTCTTAACCTGAGTGCTAATGTCAAAATCTACATGAAGAACTATAGTGCCTCCCGGTCCACCATCTACTGTGATCAGCGGGATCCGACTAATAAGTGGGAACTCCTCAGGGCGAACTCCGTAAAAATCCATTTCTAGAAAGCAACTACTGACAGATAGAAACATAAAAGCTTAGTAAAACCAACTAAAATAACTAAAACAACATACGGAAGCAAAAAGAACTAAGGAAAACTAAAACACGATTGGATATCTAGGATGCCCCCTAGTGGCGCTTTTGGTTAATGTCGTTAGCTCGACACTGTTGGAGTCTAGCCTGGATCAGGCCATTTTGACTTTTGCGCCCACCACTGCCGTGTAAGCTCGATCGATGGCGTGGCGCGAAACAACACCTAACACATGGGGTTAAATTCTTTATAGCTTTCAGACAAGCGTTTAAACTTCCCACGGTTGACTTCTTCGTTTCCCGAAGCTTACGATTACATTCGTTGGCGCTCCTTCCAATATTCTTCCATATCCCAACTACCGGCTAGAACTTCTTACGATGGGCGGTGCCGTCATCCTCGAAAACAAGTCGCGAAAGCTTCGTCAAACTCATCGACTTTAGGGTGCTACACCCGAGGATATCGAGAAATTTAACAATCAAAGGCTTCTCTTGAGGTGCACCTATATAGTGCTTGCACCTTTGACCATTAACTCGAAATGGTTTACTATAACCACGTAGTTCTAGAACGCCTCGGGAATGATTTGGAGAATCTCAAAAAGGACCGGACCAACGTGTCCTCAACTTCCCGAGGAAACAAATGTAACCTGGAATTGTATAGTAACACTTGCTCTCAACTTGAAATTCTCTCTTCACGATCTTTGCGTCATGAAGGAGTTTCATCTTTTCCTCATCGATCCTGGCACTTTTCGTAGGCCTGAAGCCTAAACTCGTCCAACTCATGCAACTGCTGCAGTCGGTGTTTGCCACAGGCTTGGGAATCGAAGTTAAGAAACTTTGTAGCCCAATAAGCTCTGTGCTCCAACTCAATTGGCAAGTGGCACGATTTACCATAGACCATCTGGTAGGGTGATGTACCCATGGGGGTCTTATAGGCAGTTCGATATGCCCATAGTACATCATCCAACTTTAGACTCCAGTCTTTTCTATGGGTATTCCTTTGTTTTCTCCAGGATCTTCTTCAAGCTCTGGTTGCTTCGCTCAACCTAACCACTAGTCATCGGATGATATGGTGTGCCAGTTTTGTGACGAACACCATACTTCTCGAGGACTTTTTCCAAAGGTCGGTTGCAAAAGTGTGTCCCTTCATCACTAATTAAGGCACGTGGACATCCAAACCTCACAAAGATATTCTTCTTTAGAAAATTCATGACCGTTTTATGATCATTGCGAGGAGTGGCTATTGCCTCCACCCATTTTGATACATAGTCTACGCAGACTAAGATGTATTTATTCCCACAGGAAGATGGGAAAGGACCCATAAAGTCAATCCCCCATACATCAAAGACTTCGCATTCTAGGATGGGTTTTAAAGGCATGTCAAAACGCCTTGTCAGAGTACCGGTTCTCTGGCACCTATCGCAAGCTTTACAGAAAGCTTCCGTGTCCTTAAAGATCGTGGGCCAATAGAAACCGGACTGGAAGATCTTCGCAACTGTTTTCCAAGGACCGAAGTGACCACCTGTGGGTCCACTATGGCATTGCTCGATTATATCGCGTTGCTCAGATTCAGGAACACACCTCCTTAGCAAACCATCTTTACAGATTTTGAAGAGGTAAGGTTCATCCCAAACGAAAGATTTCATATCAGAGAAAAGCTTCTTCTTCTCTTGATAAGACATTTCAGGGTCAAGATAACGGGCATGAAGGTAGTTTACAATGGAAGAATACCATGGAACATCGGGGCGCAACCATCGATAAGCATGATGTTTTTTAGAGGAAAGTAAAGATCTATATCATCGAGTTACATCTTTTCCTCGGTCAACAATCTTGAGACATGATCACCACTACGTTTTCAACGCCTTTTTGTCTTTAATTTGGACATCAAACTCTTGTAGGTCGGTATCCAGCGTAGTGACGCGGTTTAGCCTCTTTATTGGTCATGAGATAGCGCAAGGCGGCGTGGTCGACCCCAAGCGGTGACTACGGCTCCCAACAAGTAACTACGGAATTTGTCCATGGCGAATACCACGACCAACAATTCCTTCTCGGTGGTCGTGTAGTTAACTTGTGCGGGGCTCGGTGTGTATTGGCATAATAGATAGGTTGGAATTTTCCTTCGATCCTTTGGCCTAAAAAGCGCACCAGCTGCATAGTTGGATGCATCGCATATAAGCTTCGAAGGTAGGTTCGAGCAAAGGCGATATAAGCTGGAGCGGAGATTAATCGATTCTTAAGCTCTTCAAGCGCTTGCTTGCGGCTATCATCAAAAGCGAATGTAACGTCTTCCTTAAGTAAGGTAGGCAGGGGCTTGGCGATCTTTGAAAAGTCTGAATGAATCTCCTATAGAAGCCGACATGTCCGAGAAAACCTCTGACTTCGCGAACACTCTTAGGATAACTCATCTTTTCGATAGCTTCCACTTTAGCCCTATCTACCTCTATACCTTTGGCGGACACTTTGTGGCCAAGAACTATTCCTTCATCTACCATAAAATGGCATTTCTCCCAATTGAGTACTAAGTTCTTTTCCACACATCTAGATAACACCTGATCAAGATTAGCGAGGCAATCATCGAAGGATTGACCGAAGACCGAAAAATCGTCCATGAAAATCTCCATACACTTTTCGACTATCCCGTCAAAGATAGCCATCATACACCTTTGAAAGTGTGGTGGGGCATCTGAGAGACCAAATGGCATCCGCTGTAAGCGAATGTACCATAGAGGCGCGGGTAAAAGTGGTCTTTTCTTGGTCAATTGGATCGATGGGTATACGGAAGTACCACGAATATCCATCCAGGCTTGATAAAATCGTGCCCCGCCAGACGCTCAAGCATCACGGTCAATGAAGGAAGGGAAATGATCTTTCATTGTGACCTCGTTGAGTTTCCTATAGTCAATGCAGACTCATGGCACATAACGAGCCTCAATGCTATCTCTTCTCCCTTCGCGTTCTTCTCAATAGTAATCCCTCCTTTTTGGGGACCACTTGAGTAGGGGATACCCATTCTTTATCGATGATGGCGTATATGATACCCATATCTAGAAGTTTGATGATCTCCTTCTTGACTACTTCTTGCATGTGAGGTTAAGCCTCCTTTGGGGTGTCTTACACATTTAGCACCCTCACTAGTCTTGATCTTGTGCATGCAGATGTCAGGAGATATTCCTCGGATATCTCCCACCTGCCATCCAAAGGCTTTTTCGTTTTTTCGCAAGACGTTTAACAATTTCAGCTCTTCTATTCGAGATAGCTTGGCAGATATGATCAAGGGAAGCTTGTCACCTTCACGTAGGAACACATACTTAAGATGTTTAGGCAACGGCTTCAAAACTAGATCGGCGGGGGGTTCCTTTAAACTCGATTTAAGCCCTCCACTTTTCAACTCAGAATCGCTGAGCTTACTTAGTGGCTCCACTGCCAAAGCTTCTTCTCTTAATAACTCATCCTCGAAGTCAGCTGCGAACTGATCTAGACTAACCACACCATGACTATTCAGATTATCGATCAATCGCTCATATTCGCTTCCACGGCCTTGACTTGCTCGTCGTCCATCTGAGTCATTGAAGTCATTAAATGACTCATCAATGGAAAAGCCGGTTGGAGAACCAGAGGGTACTTGAATAGATTTAGAGACACTATAGCTCACCTCCTGGTTACCAACTCGAATAGTTACCTGCCCACCATCACAATCGATGAGGCCCCTAGTTGTAGATAGGAAAGGTCTCCCAAGAATCGGGGAACATCCGCACTTTCTCCATATCTAAGACGTACGATCAAGCTGGAAAGGTAAACCTATCAATTTGAACTAATACGTCTTTCGGGATCCTGAAGCTTTCTTGGAAGATCTATCGCGGCCCGAAGGTTCATGGTGGTGGGTTCTAGAAGATCTTGTAAACCAAGGCGATTGCAAGCAGACAACGGCATCAAGGCGATGGATGCACCCAGAGTCACATAAAGAATTTGGGAAGACTAGGTCTCCCATCCGCAATGTGAGCACAAACTTACTGGTCACCCTCTTGATTGGTAAGTCTTGATAATTGACCATTGAGCAGTCCTCACCAATTGCTTGATCCATGTCTGCTAACTTCTTTTTAGAAGAAACAACATCCTTGATAAACTTGGTATACTTAGGCATTTCAACCAAAACTTCTGAGAGTGGAAGATTAACCTGAGTATTTTTCAGCAAATTAAGCACCTTTCCGTACTTCTTATCTTCATGCAAGGGAATGTTGCTTTTTCTAGGTGGAAATGGAAGCTTTTTAAGGTCACTCTCAGAAAATACTTTCTTTGAGGATGCACTTACGGCCTTGTCTTCCAGATCTTTCCACCTCACCACTTTTTCAGACGTCTTATTGGTCAGGGGATGACCACGACTCTCGGCGAATCTTCTTTTCTCGGGGGTTCAGCCACCTGAGGTGTTTCAACTCTTTCATTCCTCGGGGGATCAGCCACCCGAGTATGCTCTTGCAGGACAGGGGATACTGGGTGCTCAACTTCCCCTCCTGCACCATAATGGGCAGGAGGGGCTAGTGGTTTCCCTAGAAGCCAGGGGGACCACTCAGCTGAGTGCCACTTCTTAAACTCATTGCACTGGCTTCCTCTTTACCATATTGCATTGTTGGCACGAGGTCAGTGCATTGGTTGTTGCTTATATCGGCCTGAGCAACCTGACCGCCCTTTGGATTCTTTTCCGTAAAAATTTGGCGGTTTGCCTGACGTGATCTGAAGCTAAGCGCTCGGCCGGTGCCCGATTTGCCTCTCAAGACTTTTCATCGTCCTGCTTTGCTCCTCCCGAAATGAATTCCATTCGGCTTTTATATCATTTGAATGGGAGGGGCCTTGGCGTTTTGGAAGTTACGGGAAGATGGTGGCTAGGCGAGTTTGAAGCGAGGATTAGAATTGGCGGGCCAATTACGATTGAACCTTTCTTTGTGGATTCGAGAAATTGGAATTACAGTTACGATTGAACAGGGGTTTCGATTAAAGCTCGATTTTGAAAATTCGAATTGGGATTAAAATATGGATTACGATGAAAGCCCTGGTTTTGAAAATTACTCGGCGAGTATTGATTATTAAATCTCACGATTGGGTGGCGAGAAAGCATTAATTTCAAGACTCGCCCAATCATGGGATGAGCGGCGATGTGCCCCGGATCATCACATACTTGGCATGTGATTGGGTTATCTGTCCATTGTTATGAACATCATTGACTTGGTGAGCGAGAGGGGACTGAAATTGACATTGGCCAAACATGTGGCGGTCGGCGACAATTTCGCCATGCATCTGAGAACACGAGGGTTCTGCGGAAACGAAAGAGTCGATTAATCGGGTTCGAACTTGAGGACTTGCCATCAGCGCTGCGGCATGGCTATCGACTTTGAACATTGACTTCCTCCACTTTGGGAGGAGGCGCTTGGATGGCACGATAGGATGGGGCATAGTTGTATTTGGCAATGTCTTCAAACAAGCGGTGTCCATCCTTCATCAGTGTCTTTTTGAGGAAAGCCCCACGGAAGAGTTGTTGACCATGCCTTTAGTAAGCTCGGTCGGTCCCTTTGAAGAAAGTGTTTACTTGCCTTTCCTTAGGCAAGCCATGGTGGGGACATTTTCTTAAAAGAGATTTGAACCTCTTCCAACATTCGAAGAATGATTCATTCTCCTTACGGTAGAAGGTAAAGATCTCATTGAGATTAATCGGGTTTGTCTTTGAAGGAGGAAAATATTGACTTAGAAATTCTTTTTCAAGTCCGGCCAGGTAGTGATGGATTACGAAGGGAGAGAGTGATACCACTCCCAGCCTCTCCTTCGAGAGAGAAAGGAAACGATTTAAGCTTGATCGCATCCTCACTCACTCCTTGGATGCGGGTGGTACCGCATATCTCTAAGAACGCATGTAAGTGGGTATGCGGATTTTAGATTAGTAGCCATGAAAAATTGATGCGTCTTTGCATCATCTGGATGAGTCCGGGCTTGAGTTCGAATGTGTGAGTGTAATGGCGGGCAAGACTATAGCCGGGTTGCGATGATCGCACCAGGCATGGCGTAGTCGCCAGCGTCGTCGATCCTCTGCCGCCATTATTACTATTTCTTGATCTCTTCTATCAACTTCCGTTCAATTTCTTGGTCGGCTAGACTTCCTTCGTCCGAAGGATCGGTAAAAGCAATTTTCCGCCTATTGGGTCGGACTATGGTCCGCTTCGAGGTCGGTGAAAAGAGTAATGGCCCTTCGACTTGAGTTTGCATAAACCGAAACCCAACTCAATTGAACAAAACCTAAAAACTACGAAATTAAAAACCTAAAAGAAAGTTAAAAACAAGATTATTTGAGAAAAGGGGGGGTCAGACGGGCGTCCAACTATTTGGACGGGCGTCCACCTAGAATTGGTACTGGACGGGCGTTTGGAGGTCCAAACGCTCGTCTGGTCTTCAGAAATCTTAGACGGACGTCCAGAATCTATGGACGCTCGTCTACGATGAAAATTTGATACAGGTTTGAAAAAATTTTAGCGGACGGGCGTTCAGTAGTGTGGACGCTCGTCTGAGATGCGGGACGAACAAGAAAAGAACAGAAAAGTTGAAAAACTTAAACCCAAACTCTTAAACCCTACTAATCTGAACCTTGAAACCTAAAAAAAACTAACTAAAAACTAAACAGGGATTAAAACACAGAAAACAGAAAAAACGAAAACAAAAACTACGCAACCGTCCGGTTCCCCGGCAACGGCGCAAAAAACTTGTCACGGATTTTATTAATACAAAATAAACAAGTAATAAAACCGGTTAACCTCAAGTGCAAGGATCGTAGTAATAGAGGCTAATGCCGGGTCGATCTTACGGGGAACTAGACAGTTGTAAATCCTAGTTGTTGTTTTAACTAATTATGTCACGAACTACACTAAACAGTGAATTAATCTAAACAAAGATTGCAGAAAATAAACTAGACAGAGGAGATTATCCAAGGCTAGGAAAGATACGGGTAACGGACTTATTAACTAAACTAAACTAAACTAATTGCAAAAAGGAAATTAACTAAGCAAGCGAAACTCAAGTTGCAAGGATTTTAAATCAAATTATAAAAGGGCAAACGAGGATTGATCCACCTATCAACATGTATTGATCTCCTATCTCGATTATATGTGGTATTTATCTAGGTTGTGATTCACCTTACCTAAACATGAACCCTAATTCCTTAGGCAACTCATCTATTAACCTAGTATCTTCCAATGCTAGATTAACGCGTTTTAAGATCAAAGGTGTCAACTTTTACGTTCAAACCTAGTGATTAGACTTACTAACTTCCGTTATTATAAATCTAAGGACTATTCTTATCTATGGTGATCTAAAGGTTTATCATGACTTCCATCAAACATAAACATAATCATACATGCAAATCTTCCGATATAAAGCGCAATTAAGCGAGATAAAACATAAATAAGAAACAACCTTGAATAAATAAGCGGCGAGTATAATCGAAATACAGAAATCAATCCAAGTTGATGGCTTCACAATTCTCGTTTGATTGAAGCTTTAGCTCCTGAGCATCCTCAGCAACACAGTTTTGCAGAAAAAGAACATAAAAACTGCGCTAACTAATCTAATTTAAAGTTGCGAGAAAAGTGGAAGAAAAAAAGTAAAAGCGCAGCCTTAGCCGCCCTAGGGTTTAGGGTTTGAATAATGTCGAATTGTTCTTCTTGTGTGCGAAATAAGCGGTATTTATAGAAGATTAAGTCGGTTGGGTGAGTCGGCGGACGGACGAGCGTTCGATCCAGTGGGCGCTCGTTCACTTCTTGAACTCTCTCAGGCGGCTTTCGTTCGGCCTCGAGTTCAAACTCTACGAATCACTTCTTAGCACCTTGGGCGCTCGTTCAGGATTTGAGACGCTTCGTTCGAGTGCAGACGGAGCATGGGCGTTCGTTTAACATGACTTGAATGTGATTTTTGCATGTTTATCTCTTTTTCTTCTCTCCACTCGATCATTATCTCTTCCTTAAATCTTTATAGCTCGAAATTTATCTCTTTTGATCATCATTTGAGCACAATAATCATACCTATAACACATGGAAAACATCGCAAACTGTAATAATATTCAAATAATCATAATTTAACCATGAAATCACATAAATATATCGATATTGCGATTAAGCCGTCAAAAATACCGTTTGCTCAATATGTTAATATAAAGACCAATTATTATGCAAATTATACAATATAGAGGGAAAAACATCGTAAAATATATCCTTATAATTAATAGATTTTCACCCTTAACACTAAGGGCTTCCATCAGGAAGCTGGGGTTGACTTTCATGATACGTTCAGTCCGATTATGAAGCCTATTACCATTCGGCTTCTTCTTTCATTGGCTATTTCTCAGAATTGGTCTATTAAGCAGGTAGACATTCAAAATGCATTCCTTCCTGGTTATTTATCTGACTGTGTCTTCATGCAGAAGCCGCAGGGCTTTCAGCAAGCATCCAGACTTTCCTGACTACGTTTGCCGCCTTAAGCGTAGTTTATATGGGCTCGCCAGGCCCCTCGTGCGTGGTGTTCTCAATTCACTTCGGTTCTCTCCTCCTTTGGTTTTAGTGCCTCAAAGGCCGACTCTTCCCTTTATGTCTATCACAAGGGCTCTGAACGGGTTTACGTTCTCATTTATGTGGATGTTATTATCATTATAGGTTCCTATCCGCCTCTTGTGAATGCAGTTATTCGCCATTTGGGACGGCATTTTCCGGTCAAAAACCTTAGTGCTCTCTCTTATTTTCTTGGCATTGAGGTTTTGCCTACCTCTGACGGCTTATATCTTTCGCAGCGCAAGTATATCCTCCAGTTGCTTCACAAGGCCGGCTTGGACAAGGCCAAGCCGTGTTCTACTCCTATGGCAGCCAAGTGCCGCTTATCTCAATATACGGGCACCCCTTTTCTGACCCATCTATTTATCGTACTATTTTTGGGGGTCTTCAGTACTTTCAGTTTACTCGTCCAGATATTGCGTTTGCCGTCCATAAGGTCAGTAAATTTATGCATTCCCCCACCGATGACTATTGGGCTGTTGTTAAGCGCATTCTCCGCTATCTTAAGCACTCCATTTCTGAGGGTCTCTTCATCTCTCGGCAGTCTCACCTTACGCTACATGCTTATTCAGATGCTGATTGGGCTGCTGACTCGGATGATCGACGCTCTGTTGGTGCGTATTGTGTTTCTTGGGCCGAATTTAGTTAGTTGGAGTTGCAAACAGCAGCAGACTGTTGCCAAGAGTAGCACGGAGGCCGAGTACAAGGCACTGTCCCTCACTGCCTCTGAGCTTCAGTGGCTGACTCAATTGCTTCGCGAGCTCTGCGTTCCTTTGTCTACTCCTCCCGTCTTGTGGTGTGACAACATTGGTGCCACGTATCTTGCAGCTAATCCGGTTTTCCATGCTCGTACGAAGCACATTGAGATCGATTTCCACCATGTTCATGAGCTTGTGGCTTCCAAAGCCCTCAGGTTGCGTTTATCTCCTCCAAAGATCAGCTTGCGGATGTTCTTACCAAGCCTCTAGGCAATCCGCGGTTCTGTCAGCTTAAGGCCAATCTCCACGTCCAACCTCTTCCCGTGGGATTGCGGGGGCGTATTAAAGATAATATTGCACATAGTTAACTATTATAATTAATATTGTAATTATCATTTATATTGTATTTATCTTCGTATTACTTAGAGGCTAAGTCATGGACTATTATATATTATTGTATCTGTACCAATATTCAATCAATGAAATCTTCTAATTATTTTCGACAATAGGCTCGTTAACAGCACTAATTACAGATGACTATATAAGCCAATTTATTTTTTTCGGGTAAAGGTTGCAGTATTCATTTCTTAACTAGGCAGTAGCACTAGTCACTTTTTTTCTTCCATCTATGAAATTTCATTTTATAAGTGACATTTCTCACATTGAATTGAACTTCATAACTCGATCTTTGATTTAAGGATCAACTTTCCATATATTCATCATCACATCCGACCTTTATAAAATCTATGCTAGACTAATATTCAATTACTGAAAGTCGATTCAGTGTGGTAGATAATAAGAGTGATCCACCTGTAAATTTGTATGCGCCCCAGGACCGGTGCAGTAGTAGCTGAATGAGTCATAAATGGTCTGTCAATTGCTTAGACCATTTGTCCTCGCAGTGCGAAAGGCTAACCAAGTTGACAAGACATTTATGTCTCACACTTATATGGGGATGAGGATTCGCTTACTTTGCCGATCTAGATTTTACATTCACCCCCCTTATAAGGGGCTGTCGTCCTCGACAGGACGGCCGAGACTGTTCCCGGATCGTCCTTACCAGAGGTAACTAGAGGTAATCCTTACACCGTCTTCTTGTACGGTGCACCGCATAGTTCCGTCTGATAGTCGGCTCCGATACCATTTTGTAACGCCCCCAGACCCCGGGCCTGGTAGCGTTAAATGAGTCATAAATGGTCCGTTTAACTGCTTAGACCGCCGTCCCGTTTGGTCTAAAAGGCTTGCCCGAGTTGACAAGACATTTATGTCTCACACTTATACGGGGGCGAGTATGCTCTTACTTACCGATGTGTGATTTTACAATTTGCCCTTTCATTATTTATTATATATCAATGCAATGGAATGAAAAAAAGAAAAATCAATAAATGTTACGGGTATAAAGGTTGTAACATAACAAGTGACACAACACATATTTTTAACATTGATTATGACGTAATACCTATTGATTGTAATGTAAGCGCACTAATCAATGATATAAAACTTGCGACACAACCGCTGTGTATGTAGCATCACTCTTTTTTTTACGGTGTCTCTTTGTGTGGAGATATCAAAGGTAGGTAGCTATTATAATTGTACTCTTATTGTATGATGCATTGAAATGATGCTCTCAACACGCCCCGTAATTCCACGAGAAGTGAGTGGACACGAAAAATGAACTTTAGAGATTCAAAGTATTAATTTATTATTTATATTTCAGTTATTTTAGTTTTTTATTATTAAATTAATAACAACTACTACTATCACTTTGTGTACATATCATTTATTATTTCAATACTTTGTAATATCATTATTTGTCACTGTGAAGAGATGGGTAAATAGTACTAGCCATCATTTATTGTTTTTACCTGTACCTTCATATTCCCCTTTTTATTTCATTTTTTTTTCTGGCTTGTAGTGATTTTGGTTTAATAAATTGAGAATAAAGAAGGAGAACACTCAAGAAATCATGAAGTTTTTGTGTGGTATATCTATATACACCGAATTGACATGTAAATAAATCTGAACCACACAGTTTGAATTCAGTTTAAAAATAAAATGTATACAGTTTATCACATGGTGCCCTCCGATATGGCGGGTGCATCCAATAACCTCCCCAATAAATCTTAGTGGAGTGTCAGACGATGAGGGGAAATACTTGTGTTGTCTCCACACATGTGGATAGAACCTGTGGAGCAATGTACACCACACAGTTTTATTATGTATTTAAACTGTGTGGGTTTAAGTGTTTCAACCGTCACTCCAACTCAAAATATACTCACCACACAAGTATTTCCCGTTGATGAGAGTATGTGTCGATAAGTCATGTCAATAGCTTAGCTTTGGTTCATCCTATCCATACTTTAGTTCTTGGCAAATGTTATATCTTAGCTTTGTTAAGCTATTGGACGTCGATACCGGGAAAAAGAAAATTAACAACAAATCAAAGAGACTTATTGGGTGGTCTCTCCATATGCACCGAAGTGACCCGTGGGTTGATCGGAGCCACATAATTTACAGCATGGACGTAAACTGTGTGATTCCGATCAACTCATTGATCACTTCAATGTAAATTCTCTCACCATCCGATAATTTCCCCAAAACAATGACACAGTCTTATTCGTACAAGTCAACCATTAATAAGGCATGATATTTCAATCGCTTTCCAAAGAGCGCAGTCGTTAATGTGACAACACTATCAATAGCGCAAAAACTCAAACTCTTGTCACTGTCGGGTTATGACTATAATGTCAACAACTAGACCAATACCTTGTTGGTTCTATGCACATATAGGAATTATATGATACATTAGCTGTATTACTAGCTGTTACTATCAACATTTAAAATAATCATATTTCATTAATTAACAGAATAGTGTGGATACGAATATATAGGTTCAAGCCGACTTGCCAACAAGACATAAATAATAAATTACAAATAATAATATTTAACTATTATCAATATTATTCTCAACATGGCCCCGCAATCCCGTGGGAAGTGGCTGAACACAGAGATTGTACTTTAAACTGGTGAAACGTGGTTGCACCAACGGTTTGGTGAGGACATCAGCCAACTGATCCTTCGAGGAGATAAAAGAGATGCCGAGCTTACGAGCTGCAACTAATTCGCAAACATGGTGAAAATCGATCTTTATATGCTTCCTGCTAGCACGAAACACCGGATTGTGAGCAAGGTAGGTGGCACCAATATTATCACACCAAAGAGTAGGCGGAGAAGATAACGGAATATGCATCTCACGAAGAAGACTGCAAAGCCACTGAAGTTCGGCGGCAGTGTCAGAAAGGGTCTTATACTCGGCCCCAATGCTACTCTTTGAAACGGTCAAGTGCTGCTTACTACGCCAACTAATGAGATTATCACCAAGGAAGACACAATATGCCCCAACATAATGACGATTACCATTATCAACAGCCCAATCAGAATCAGAATAAGCCCGGAGCGAAATAGGTGACTGGCGGGAGAAGAAGATACCATCGGAGATAGTGTGCTTGAGATACCGAAGAATACGTTTAACGGAAACCCAGTGAGCTTCGGTAGGCGAATGCATATACTTACGAACCTTATGGACCGCGAACGCAATATCAGGCCGGGTGAAACTGAGATACTGGAGACCGCCAACAATAGTGCGGTAAAACGAAGGATTTGTGCAGGGAGGGCCGTCGTCCAGAGTGAGACGGGTGGTGGCCGACATAGGTGTCTGACAGGGCTTGGCCTTGTCCAGAGAGGCACGCTGCAAAAGCTGGAAGATATATTTGCGCTGAGTGAGAAATAGCCCATCGGAGGTAGGAAGCACCTCAATGCCAAGAAAATAGGACAGAGAACTAAAGTCCTTAACCGGAAAGTGACGACCAAGATATGAGATAACCTGCTCAATAAGAGAAGACGACAAGCCAATAATAGCAATAAATCCACATAAATCAGAAGATAAACACGAGCACCATCATGAGAATGAATATATAAGGAGGTGTCCGCTTTAGAACCGACAAACCCAAACTGAGTCAACACATTACTGAAGCAAGAAAACCAAGCACGGAGGGCCTGACAGAGGCCATAAAGACTGCGGTGAAGACGACATACGTAATCAGGATAATCGGGGTGAACAAACCCCTGCGGCTACTGCATATAGACGGGCTCGGATAAATTCCTATGTAAAAAAAGCATTCTGAATATCCACTTGACGAAGAGACCAACCCTGTGAAACAGCAAGAGACAAAAGAAGACGAATAGTGACCGGTTTGACAACCGGGATAAAAGTGTCAGTGAAATCAACTCCTTCAGCCTGATGAAAACCCTTGGCCACAAGACGTGCCTTGTGACGCTCAAAACGACCATCTACATGACGTTTAGGTAAACTCATTTATTGCCCACAATGTTCATACAAGGATGCGGAGGAACAAGATCATAGGTCTGGTTGCGCAACAACGCGTCGATTTCCTCTCTCATAGCATCACACCAATTTGGGTGTTTGGAGACTTCGGTATAGGAAGTAGGGTCCAGGGTGTCGGTAGAAGCAACAAGGGCTTTAGGAAAAGGGTATCAGATAAAGTCAGGGCGAGAGATTGGCTTGAGGGATTTGGTTTTGGTGCGAGTGACCATGGTATGAGTGGGAGCAAGTGGGGAAAGAGACAAGGCTGGAGAGGCCGAGCGAGGCTGAAGTGGACGCACGGAAGGTGGGTGGGGAAGGCTCAAGAGCGGGAGCCGGAGAAGGTGAGGCCGGGTTAGATGGAGCTGGCATGCGAGGTGGATTTTGTGGAGGTGATGGTCGGAAGACATGAAGCGGTACAGTGAGAGTATCAATAGTGGGTTTCGAGGGAGAAGGTTAATAGGAAAAGACAGATTCATCAAAAACCACGTGGCGAGCAATATAGAAACGGCCAGAGGCAAGGTCCAGGCATTTATAACCGTGGTGGGAAGGGCTATAGCCAAGAAAGATGCAAATTTTTTGATCGGAAATCAGTTTTGAATAGGGCCAGCACACACACCCAAAGACTCGTAGGAATGTATAGTCAGGGGACCGATGATGGACCATTTCAAAGGGGAATGATGTAGGACTTTGGTGGGAAGGCGGTTGATAATATAAGTGGCAATGATAAAGGCATCCTCCCAATATGGAAGTGGAAGGTTAGATTGGGCAAGAAGGGAGAGACCGACTTCAACAATTTGACGGTGGCGGCGCTCAATGGCACCAACTTGTTCGTGTGTATGTGGACAAGAAAGGCGATTCCGGATACCAAGAGAGGTAAGAAGAGTGGAAACGCGACGGTACTCACCACCCCGGTCAGTATGGATGGATTTTAGTTTAGTATTGAACTGACGTTCAATCATAGCAAAAAATTTAGGAAAGATGGTTTCAACATCAGATTTATTTTTCAAGGGATAAAGCCATAAGTACTTCGTGAAGTCATCGAGGAAACTAACATAGTAACGGGAACCATAAATAGAGGGTTCCGAATACAGGCCCCAAGCATCGGAGTAAATCAGATCCAAGGGAGCAGTAGAGGTAAAGTCAGAGGTATATAGAGGGGAAGCGGTGACTCTTAGCTAATTGACACGAGGAACACACAGTATGGGGTGTTTTAGCGGGATTAAAGGTGGGGGAGGATGTGGGGGAGGAGGAAAAGGCTTGAGCAAGAGCAGGGGGTCGGTGGAGCAGGGTGGAGAAGTGATAGAGTCCATCATTTACAAATCCCTGAAGATGGACGTGGCCGGAATAATATTTGACAAGGAAATAAGACCCATGAAATTCAAAAAATTCACGGAATTATCCGAAGCAAATAAATGGACAGATCAGAGATTTCTGGTTATGGAAGGTGAAACAAGGATATTAGATAAATAAAATGACTGGGAAGGGGAATATATAGAAGAAGAACCGTAATGAGTTATAGGTAAACCTGAACCGTCGCCTAAATGAACTTTTTCGGGACCGACATAAGGTGTAGATGAGAGGGTGAGATGGCGAAGATCACGAGTGAGATGATGAGTGGCTCCGGTATCCACAATCCAGTTGGGGTTGGTAGTCGTGGAAGCCGCATATACCTGTGGTGACCGATGAGAGGACAAAAAACGATGAGGACATATTGGGGCGGTGTGGCCAGGTAGAGCACAAATTTGGCACGTGGAGCTTGGAGTACCGGAAGAAATACCGGATCCTTGGGGACGAGTATGGCGAAAATCATAGCCTCGCCCCCGGCCTTGAGGAAAATCCGAACCATGGCCACTGTGCGCGGAGGGACAGAAGCTGAAACTGTTTTATCGATCTGTCATTTTTTATTTATTTAATGACGTACTAGAATCGTGAGTGTGATAAATTTCACACCTAAGATATGACACTCATGTCAATTTGGCTGTTTTTTTGTTTTGTTTTTGTTTTTAGTTTTTTGTCTTTTGTTTTTTTACAACTAATCAAAAGAAAGCAATTTGGTATGAGTTGGGGTCACGCACGTGGGTAGGTTTTAGGAAAACTTAGGACCTCGATCCTCTGCCGTAGGTCGAGCACAACAGATGCTGCTGTGACTTGAAACGGCGTCATTTTGAGTCGAAACGACACCGTTTCGATCTGAGCTTAAAATATTAAAAAAAAAAAACCATCGACACGCCGTCGTTTCGGGGTTACAGCACAGGCACAACAGAGAGGATACGGCAGAGGATCCCAACTCGGAAAACTTATGGTCTTTGTAGCAGGATCCCTATACGGTGCCCTATGCCTAAAATAAAGATAAAAAGTGGAAATTTTCTTCAAATGCCTTCACAGCAGATGCTTCATCTCTATCCCTATTTTAGGGTCAATGAACAGTGTATCCTCATTTGTGGAGCACTATCCATATTTTAAAGCACTATCTTTATTTTACTGGTATACATGATATAAAGATAGGGATAGGGATATAAGGGCACTAGTAGCAGAAGCCCTATATGGTGTCATATTCCTAAAATGAAGATAAAAAATAGAGTTTATCCCAAATAGCTTCCACAGCAGAGTCTCTATCCCTATTTATTTTTAGGGATATGAACAGTGCATCACTACTTATGGGGATGCACTATTCACGTCCCTAAACATATTTAATTATTAAAAATTATAGGGATAGGGATAGAGATGCTGCTGGAGTGAAATAATAAATATTTAATGTGTATGAATAGAGTTGTGAGGTAGAATATGTATTATTTAATATTATTTGAAATGTTATAGGGATAAGGATAGAGATGCTGTTGTGGAGGTTTTTGAATTGAGATGTTGTAAAATAAGGATATGTATTATTTTATATTATTTTAGGGATAAAATTTGGGGTCTCTGATAAGAGTGCCCTAATTATGAAGTGTTTTGAATTGAGATGTTGTAAAATAGGGATATGTATTATTTTATATTATTTTAGGGATAAAATATAGGGCTTCTGGTGTGAATGCCCTTATGATGCAAAAGCAAAAAGGTGGGCCTAGAGAGGATCTCCAATAGACGCTTTATTTTTTTTTTCTTAAAGCTTTACTAAAAGGTTTATACTGTTGGAGGGAAGCTGACTGCGCAAAGCTTTTCCAATAGCTATGTCTGCACCAACCGGTTTGTGGTGACAGCTATTATTAAAAAAAAATTCAATCTGACGCGTTGAAAGCTTTCAATAAAAAAAGGACAATTCTAAATACACTCTGCAATTACTTCGACACCATATTTTACATATAATTTTTATATGTAAATGTAGTGCCAGAAATAAGAGTGAGGGTACCTTTAGAATTGCCCATAAAAAAAAATATATATATATATATATACGTTGGTGCTTTCTTCGATCCTTCGCATCCTTTCATTTAATTTGTGTACAGATAATAAAATAAAATAAAAATCAAATCAAAAGCAACGGTACACTTTGCTGGTCGCATATCAACCAAAAAAAAACATAATTTTGTTTTATTTATTATATGAAATAATGTTATATATAATTTTAATAAAAAAAATTAAATTCATTTATGAAACAATAATATTTATTAGTGGGTTATGTTATAAAATTATAAAAGACTTTTGTAAAGTTGTAAAATGATTATGTAAATATTGGAGATGCTCTGGATGCGGCAACTGGAAACCTGATTGCCGGGATTATTTTTTTTAATTTTTATTTTTATTTTTATTTTTTTGACGGGAACTTAAATCTGAATAGCAGCAGCCGACAAGAAGAGAACAACAGATTGGATTCCGTTGTACATGTGTACAAAGACTAGAAGCTTTGGCCTTGGGACTTTAGTATGGAAAAAAAAAATGTCTGTTTTTTTTCTCTCTTTTTTAAAAGTTAAAACAAAGACAAGTCCACAGGATATTCGGAGCTGAACACAGTCGAAGAAGGGGAGGGGGAAACGCAGTCACCGGAGACGATGGTAGATTCAGACAGAGGTGCCGGAGAAGAAGAAGCCGTGAGAGAAAACCGAGTCGCTTTGATACTATATCAACATTTAGAATAATCGTATTTCATTGATTAACTGAATAGTGTGGATACAAATATATAGGTTCAAGTCCACTTGACCTACAAAACATAAATAATAAATTACAAATAATAATATTTAACTATTATCAATATTATTCTCGACAGTTACAATTATGACAGATGACATACTTTCCAAACCATAGTTTAATAGCATGTTGCTAGCACATATTTGCTACATGCCGGAGAAAATGAATAAGAAACTAATGCTAAAATAAAATAAACAAATATTGGATGGAAAGGACACATGACATATGAGTTGCATCGATTCGATTTGAACCAACAACCATATATACGTTGCACCTAATTGGTTGAATCTTGTTTTTAGGGATGCAACCAGAAGACAAAAGACTTCCTTCTTACAAAATAAATAAAATCCGTGAATGGAAAGGAAGAAAGAATTATATGATTTTTTCCAATGCTAAATGCTGAACAGTTCAAGACATAATTCGCTCATTATCCGAGTAAATCCGATTGTATTTCAATAAGGCAGGTTCAAGGCAGAAGCTACATTTTCTCATACAATATATTTCCATATGTGTTCTCTTCAGCGTCTTCATCAACATTAACATGCATTCAAGTGGGGAATTAATTGTTATAAATAATTTATCTTTTATATAAATATTTGGATATAATAATCTGATGGTCACTTTAATTGGAATAGTGAATGTTTTATATGTTGTATTATTAAATTATTTCCGAATGTTTGATTTTATTTTTTTTGGAAAGTAAGAAAAAATTATGATATCAAAATTGCATATACATATATACACGCACACGTTGGTTTTCAAAAGTCAATTCTGACAATGAATATGCTTTGAATAGTAGCATGCGTGTTCTTTAATTTGGTCTTAAGATAAGAAACAATAGAGTGTTATCCATAAATTCCAATATATGACAGAGAATCCAAAGCAGAATATATTTCTTAGATAATAGATATGATTCGGTTACAAGCAGATATAAGTAAATTTAGTGTACTAACTTATCTCTTGATCTAACCACTTGGTATCATCTAAGCCATACACTTGTCACACATAACTAATACACACATGGTAAGGTTATCCAATTATCCTAACAGCCCTCCTCAAACTTGATGAAGTTGGAACAACATTAAGTTTGGACCTGAACATCTGGAAAGCTGCAGTGGACAATGGCTTTGTTAGAGCATCAACTATCTGATCAGCACTTGGAATATACATCACTTGAAGCTTCTTTTCAAGAACCTGATTTCTGACATAGTGAATGTCAACCTCAATGTGTTTGGTCCTGGCATGATAAACACGATTACTGGCCAGAGATGCAGCACTAGTGTTGTCACACCAAGCAACTGGTGTCCTGCCCAAGGATAAGCCAATTTCTTTAAGAATGTGTTGAAGCCACTGCATTTCAGCTGTTAGGTTGGCAAGAGACCTATACTCAGACTCACAGCTGGACCTAGAAACAACATTCTGCTTCTTGGAGCTCCATGAAACTAAAGAATCTCCCAAGAAAACACAGTATCCAGCTACTGATTTTCTATCAAAGGAACTAACTGCCCAATCAGCATCAGAATAACCAACAAGATTCAGTGATGTCCCATGTTTGAAATGAAGAGCATAATGTAGAGTACCTTTTACATATCTGAGAAGCCTTATTAGAAACTGCCAATGGACATCTGAGGGTGCTTGCATGAACTGACTGAGGTAGTTGACAACAAAACAGATGTCTGGTCTGGTATATGTTAAATACTGCAAGCCTCCTATGGCACTCCTATAAAGAAGGGGATCTGGTAGCAGTGTGCCATCTGTTGGAGCCAATTGTTTCCCAGTAACCATAGGAGTAGGGCACTCTTTCATATTAGCAAAGTTCAATCTCTGTAACAGTTGTTGAGCATAATAAGTTTGGGAGAGAAACAGACCAGTTTGGTCCCTGGACACTTTCATACCCAAGAAATGAGAAACAGCTCCCAGGTCTTTTAGGGCAAACCTGGAATGAAGTTGCTGGACAAACCTTTTAATGGCTGTAGTAGAACTGCCTGTTACAAGTATATCATCCACATACACAAGCACAAGAAGTATAAACTCTTTTGTTCTAAAAATAAACAGGGATGTATCACTCACTGCTTGTGTAAAACCCCACTGTTGCATCTGGTTCCTTAGAGCATCAAACCATGCTCTAGGTGCCTGCTTGAGGCCATAAAGGGCTTTATTCAACCTGCAGACATGATTTGGAAATTTTGGATCAACAAAACCCTCAGGCTGGGGCATAAACACAGTCTCTTTCAGGGGGCCATTCAAGAATGCATTATTGATGTCCACCTGATTTATAGGCCAATTAAAAAACACAGCAAGAGCTAGAACAACTCTTATGGTAGAGGCTCTTGCAACTGGACTGAAAGTCTCTGTAAAATCAACACCATATTTTTGAAGGAATCCCTTAGCCACCAATCTGGCTTTGTACTTCAATATGGACCCATCAGGTTTGGTTTTTAGCTTGTACACCCATCTATTTCCAACAAGATGCTGAGAAGGTCTTGGTGGAACAAGTGTCCAGGTGTTGTTGGCACACAGTGCTTTATACTCTTCTTTCATTGCACTCATCCACTCAGATTTGGACATAGCCTCTGATGCACTTACTGGCTCAGTAGGGTAGTGATGAGAGACTGAAGAAGATTTGGAGGAGTTGGAAGTAGAAAGAGATGAGAGGTAAGACTTAGGTTTGAAGATCCCAATCTTGGACCTGGTTTGCATATGGTGTGAGGGTGCAGGAGGAGCAGGAATTGGTGAGATAGAAGCTGAGCTGTGAGATGAGGTACTAGAGAAAGAGCTGGAGCTAGATGTAGTGCTAGAGGGGGACTGATCACCATCACAAACAGGAGATGACTGCTGTGGAGAAGTATGAGGAACAGGACTGGAGTGGTGTTGAGATTGAGACTGATTACTATGGGATGAAGGTGTAGATGTAGGGAATTGATGTTCAGTTTGTGGTGATGTATTGGAATGAGAACTATGTGAAGGAGACATAGATGCAGGATTTGGAGCAGCAGATTATGAGATAGCACTGGATGCAAGAACTGGAATATAGCACCAATCAGATTGAATAACTCCGGGATCAATGAGAACCTCTCTAGAAGGACCCTGTTGAAAACCAATTTTGAAAGGGAAAGTTGATTAATCAAAGACAACATCTCTAGACACATAGACTCTTCATGTTTCATCAAGGCACATGTATCCCTTGTGTCTTGGACTTAAACCTAGATTGACACACCGGATAGAGTGAAACTTGAACTTGACAGGTGAAAAGGGTCTGATATTAGGATAGCAGGCACATCCAAAGGTTTTGAAGGAGAAGTAGTCAGGTGTTTTATTGAGAAGGACTTCAGCAGGACTTTTCATGTTAAGGACCTTAGTAGGAAGTCTATTGATCAGACAGACACTATACTGAAAGGCTTCCCAACAGTACTTCAGTGGCATAGAGGCCTGAGCAAGAAGAGTGAGCCCTAGTTCAACAATATGCCTATGCTTCCTCTCTGCCCTGCCATTTTGGGCATGAGCATGAGGGCAAGGGTGCCTAAATATTATACCAGACTCTTTCAGAACAGATTCAAAACTTTTATATTCACCCCCTCAGTCAGACTGGAGACATTTGATAGTTGTGTTAAACTGATTTTCAACAAGTTTTTTGAACAATATGAAGGCATTTAATGCATCAGACTTAGCCTTTAAAGGGTAAACCCAAGTGAACCTAGAGAAATCATCTATGAAATGTATGTAATATTGATAGCCTGATACAGATTTGTGAGGAGCAGGGCCCCACAAATCTGTATGGATCAGATCAAGAGCATGTGTAGCATGGGAGGTAGACACAGGATAGGGCAAAACATGGCTTTTTCCAAACTGACAGGATTCACAAAACATTAAACTAGAATTCAAGGTGGCATTACATTGATTTAAAACATAACTCAAAACAGTCTTAGAAGGATGCCCAAGTCTTCTATGCCAGACATTGGGATCCTTATCTAGAGCAACAGCTTGAACATTGTTGACAGAATAAAACCTAGGAGCTACTGAAGATGCTTGATCACTGGACTTGAGACTGGAGAAGGCTATCTTGGAGTGAAGGGAGGTCTTGGAGGCATGTAAGGGAAGAGCATCCAACTTGTACAAACCATCAAGAAGTTCACCTTTGAGAAGAAGAGTCCCTGACTTCTGATCCTTTATGAGACAGAAGGAAGATTCAAAGACAACATTAATAGGATTATCATGGGTAAGTTTAGATATGCTAATGAGATTCTTGGTTATACTAGGAACATGAAGAAGATCATGGAGATACACATGCATAAGATGAGTAAACACAGTACTAGAACCTATGTGCAGAATTTTCAGTTTTTCACCATTACCTACAGTGAGTGCATAATTACCAGTATAGTCTGAGTTGATGTGAAAGTTATTCACATCATTTGTAACATGATCACAAGCTCCACTGTCAAGATACCAGGAGGAGTCAGCCACACTTTGAGGACTTGCTGTGAAGGCAGATATTTGCCTAGGTGAATTTATATCAGTTGGTGGTACAAAATCATGCTCAAAACGGTGCAAGCATGAAGTGACAATGTGACCAGCCTTGCCACAGAGTTGACACACTGGTTTGCCTGCAGAATTTGCTTCTTGATTCCCAGAATTGAAACCAGAATTACCAGAACGTCCTCCTCCCCCTCTTCCACAATTTGATCTACCACCTCTACCAGATCTTCCTCCCCTTCCACGATGAGCCCCATAATTCTGAGAATAACCACTAGAGTGAGAAACCTTAACAGAGTTTTGTGCCATATGTGCTGTAGGGCCATTAGAGGGTCCAAGAACACCAGCTGATCCACTGAATTGAGCAAGAAGACGCTCATGTGTAATGAGCTGAGATTGAACCTCCTGTCAGGTGAGAGATCCAATTTGAGCTGTGAGATTGACAATGACAGCTTCATATTCACGATCTAACCCACTGAGTGTTGCAAGGATCAACTCCGATTTGCTAATTGGGTAGCCAGCAGCTGCAAGATTGTCAGAGTGAGATTTCATAAGTGCCAAATAATCGGCAATGGACTTAGATCCTTTCTCAGATTTGGTAAGAGCAGCTTTATATTCCAACATCCTGGCCTCTGAATGAGAATTAAACAGTGATTCAAGGGTAGTCTAGATTTCATGAGAAGTGGAACACCCAACCACTTCTAGAAGAGCCTGCTCTGTCATAGAGCTTAACAACCAGCCAGTTAGAAGAGAATCCGTTTGGCTCCAGGCATCGAATGCTGGGTTTGTCATACCAGTGATGGTGTATTGAGGTGGTGCTGGTGTAGATCCAAAAAGAAAACCATCCAGACGGTGCCCTTTAACGATGGGAAGAATGGTATACTTCCAGAGCAAGTAGTTGTCTCTGGTTAATTTAATGTTGCATGTCTGAGTTAAGTTTCCAGTGAAGGGTGTTCCTCCAGATCGGAGCACTGCCGGAGCTTGAGAGAAGGAGTTTAGAGGTGGAAGAGTCGAATACGAAAAAGGAATGGAGGTTTGAATCCCTGATATGAATGGGAAATCTGCAAAGGGAACAGAAAAGGGAAAAGATGGAGAATGAGTATGGGAGATTGGTGGTACAGTGGTGGCGGTGACAGTGGACGGCACAATAGTGGTGGTGGTGCTCACGGTGGAGCTCATAGACGCTGAAGAGGACGCCCCCGCCGGTGGTGGCGTAGTGGGGTCAGCCATACCAGGCTCTGATACCAACAGAGAATCCAAAGCAGAATATATTTCTTAGACAATAGATATGATTCGGTTACAAGCAGATATAAGTAAATTTAGTGTACTAACTTATCTCTTGATCTAACCACTTGGTATCATCTAAGCCATACACTTGTCACACATAACTAATACAGACATGGCAAGGTTATCCAATTATCCTAACAATATGTACGTTGGAATTTACAGTACGTTTGCTGTTCACTGTTGAGGCTATTTTTGAACGTGTTTTTTTATCACTATAAATAGAGAAGTCTTTTTCTTTCTCTTGTTAACACAAAGAAATATAAAGCAATTTATTTGTCACTTTATATATTCATATTGTGTCATCGAAGAGAATACTAAATATCGAAAATTCATCGTCGTTTTGGAACTTGAAGTGCAACTATTTCAGCTGGTACTTGGGAGACGTCTGCACTATTTCATGGGCATCTGCAACAATTCGTCTTGAATATAGAGGGATAAACCACTCGTCTTGGTTTGTTTGTTCTTTTATTTGATGCATATGATTTTATTTATTTACTGCATTTGTACTTATCATCTTGTTCACAAAATTTTTCTTATAATATATTGTATCATAATGGTTGTGGCTGTGTCATTACACACTTAAGGCTCCATTTGCTTGGTGACTTGACCTCTAAACTGATAACTAATCTGGTGGAACTAATCTGGAAAACTGAAGACTGAGAATGATGGTCAGTTTCAGTTAAGTATATTCAGTTCTGTGAAAGTCAGTTTGATGAAGTGCAACTGAGTTTCTTATGAAGTCAGCAGTCAGTTTCTGGACTGCTGAGTTATGCTGAGTATAGCTAAGTTCTACATCTGGGCAGTTGATTACAAGCCTGAAGAGTCAGTTTTGAACTGAGTTTTGTCTGGTGGATAACAGCTGGAGCTAGGGTCCACATCTGGGGTATTTATGCAGTTCCAACAAAGATCTTTGGCGGTTAGGGTTTGGGACTTGAGTCTATAAATACCAATGTTGTAATCAATGCAAGAGTGTGTCTTTAAAAGTTTTATTCACACACTTGTGAAAACCTTGTAATTATGTGCATAATTAAATATCCCCTTTTCTGTCTGTGGAGTAGTCGGCACAACGCCGGAAACCACATTAAATCGCTGTGTTCTTTCTTGTCTCTGTGTTTATCAATTCCGCCATTCTTTACGTTTGCATTGCTTCTGTGTTTGTTTCTTTCTTAAACTGCAAGTTTTCTGTCTGTGTTTATCACAAACTGGTATCAGAGCGTCAGATTCAAGATTCAGGAGTTGCAGGTGAACATAGTTGATCTTCACCAAGACCGGTGATCGGTGCTAGGATTTTGTGATCAAAGACTTGTTCTTTAATTAGAAGGATGTCAGCAATGAACGTGAAGATTGATAGATTTACAGGAAGGAACAGTTTCAGTTTGTGGAAAATCAAGATGCGGGCCTCGTTAAAGCAACAAGGATTGTGGACTCCTTTATCTGGTAGAGGGGATGCCAGTTCTGTAGATTATGTCAGTCTGGAGGAGAAAGCACATTCAACCATCATGTTGTGCTTGTATGATGATGTTATCACAGAAGTTGCTGAGGAAGACACTGCTACCAAGTTATGGTTGAAGCTTGAAAGCCTGTATATGACTAAGTCATTGACCAACAAGTTGCTGCTGAAGTAGAGGTTGTTCAGCCTGAGGATGCATGAGGGGGCTCAGCTGAGAGATCATCTTGATCAGCTGAACACAATATTACTTGATCTCAGGAATATTGATGTTAAGATTGAGGATGAAGATCTTCGCTTTGATTTTCTTTGGTTTCATTACTGACTTCCTATGAGAACTTTGTGCGATCCTTTATAGTTGGGAATGATACTGATTGCTTTAGAGGATGTAAGGTCACTTTACATGCCAGTAGGCGAGACATAAGGCATTGGAGCAGCAGATGACAAAGTAGTAGGACTGATAGTCGAGAGCAATGATGGAAAAGAGCAAGGTCAGTCTAGAAAGAAAAATTCCAAGAAGACAAATTCCAAAGGCCCTAATTCCATAGATGTTTGCAATTATTGTAAGGAACATGGACATTGGAAGTCCAATTGTCCAAAGAGGAAGAAACAGCAGGAGAATAGATTCGCACAAATTATTGTATAGCGGTGAGCATGATTCAGATGAGGACATGGTCCTAGTGGCAGGAGAATCAGCACATCAAACTGATGTATGGATCCTGGACTCTAGGGCATCCTTTCATATTTGCCCTCACAGAGAGTCTCAAGTTATCAGCAGATAGATGGTGGTCATATATCTATGGCAAACAGCAATGCCTGCAAGGTAGTTGGGACTGGCTCAGTTCAGTTGAGGATAGAGGATGGAAGATTCTGTAAACTGAGTGAAGTTAGACATGTTCCACAAATGACCAAAAACTTGGTATCTCTCGATTCTTGGACAAATAGGATTCGATTTTAAGGGGAAAGTGGTGTCTTTGAGTGTCTATAAAAACTCAGTTGAGGTTCTCAAGGGAGTCAAGCAAGGGACTCTATATATATTACAAGGGTCAGTTGTTGCTGGTTCTGCTACTGTGGCATCTGTTAGTAATATCATCTGCAACGGAAGCGATTTAAGGATCTAGATCTATAAATTACACGTAATAAAATAACTAGATCTACTCTACAAGGGGGTTATAGAACATACCTCTTGGATCTCAAAATCCAAGTAGAAGAACCGCAATAGGAAAAACAAAAGATAGTGTGAAGAGCACCACGATCTTCCGCACGTGTGATCCGAGCAACTCCCGGTGGAAGGAAATCCTCGTCTCGAATCCTCCCGATATGCTACCCGGAAAACCTCCAAGATTTTCCTCTCTTATTCCCCTTGGCCGAAAAAATTCTCTTCTCATCTCTAAGAGGAGATGGTCGAATTTTATGTCTAGTGTATTAGGCTTGGGAGAATTCCCTTTATATAGGAGAGTAATCCTTGTCCTCCAAGGATTTTATTATGCAAATAAATAAATCCATTAAATAAAAGATAATCCCATAATATTCTAGAACAAATCTAGAATAATATTTATCTTTATTTCTTACCATAAATATTTATCCAATAAATATTTTATGTACATGTCTTATTAATTCACAAGAAAACAAATTTCTTGTTTCCTAAACATGTGTTGGGCGAAATTTACTTGTTGACCTAGTCAATAAGAATTTTCGGCCATAACACTAATTTTGGCCAAGATTATGAAAAATGCCTTTTTCACATATTTAATTATTTAGCACAACTAATTTAATAGTTCACTAAATAATTAATTCACATATCGTTTTAATTAAATTATAATAAGAACTAAATTAAAATTATTAGGATTCGACGTCCGAGAATAGCTATGCTATATTGGAGGCACGTCGGGGACCATAGACTAATAATCAGCGGCTCCGATAAATCAAATAAATAATTATCTTACGAACAAAATAATTATATTCGATAAATCAATCATAGGAATATGCCACCATAATCCCGTGACTGCACTCCTCCGATTATGAGATTATATTTATCTCCTCAAGAGAATGATAATAAGCGTCCATTGATATGATCATTACATATGGATTAATCCTCCATAGACTGTTCATTCTAAATCGGGAAGTTACCATTAACCCTTTTTAGAACCTCTTATCCTTATTTACCATTAACCCCCTAGTGATCAATTAATTCATACAACTCACTGGTAGCTAATCAGTGTAATATGAACTCCATGGATCGATCAGTTTCTAGGATTAACAAATAAGGGAACTGTCTATCTACTTATAGAAATGGAAGGAATGGATTCTGTATCTGTGATAACACAGACTACTCACTCAATCCAGTACAATGCCAAGATGGGGTAATTCAGATCACAGACTCAGTGTAATCCTTAACCGTCAAGTCAAACCTCATATCGATTCAAGCGATTGATCGTGATCACCTCAGATTAAGATATATCCATAAATATGATCATCGATTGATTCGATAAGACTTTCGACACGGAAATTATATCGTGAACTCTAATCAAATCGGTCCAAATACTATATGATATATCTATCATATATAAATGCCCCACTAGGTTCTCTTAACCGAAAGTCCGAATAAGACAATCACACCTATTGTGTTCTGGGCGCATTAATAGCACGTTAAAGGAGAGACCCGATACTCTCAATTAACTTCGCTACGGGCTAATTGTATTTTAAGTACATCTTCACTAACTCAATCCTCCCGTGTATATCCCATACACTGAGTTAAGTGATTACATAAATGATATACTTCAGGGTTTCTGTAGTGTAAATACTATTGTCACATCGGTGAATATGAGAATAATAAATATGAATAATAATATCATTTCATTTATTAAATAAAACAATTACAAAATTGTCTTTCGGGCATCACACCTAACAGCATCAACTGAGATTCATCAGTCATAGCTTACAAAACTGTGGCACATGAGACTGGGTCACATAGGTGAAAAAGGGATGCAGGTTCTTTCTCAGAAAGACCTTCTTGGGGGATGTAAGGTCAAGAATCTGGACTTTTGTGAGCATTGTGTGTTTGGGAAGCTTCATAGGAGCAAGTTCTCGAAATGGGTACACAACACAAAGTCATCACTTGATTACATTCATTCTGATTGTTGGGGGCCATCAAAGATGGAGTCATTGGGTGGTCACAGATATTTTGTGTCCTTTATTGATGACTATTCAAGGATGACTTGGGTGGTGTTGATGAAACACAAAAGTGAGGCATTCAAGAGCTTCATGCAATGGAAGGCTCTAGTTGAGAATCAGTTGGGAAAGAAGATCAAGAGGCTTCGTATAGATAATGGCCTAGAATTCTGCTGGACTGAGTTTGATACATTGTGCAAAACTGAGGGTATTGCCAGACATCATACAGTCAGGAATACACCTCAGCAAAATGGTGTAGCTGATAGAATGAATCAAACTCTTCTGGAGAGAGCAAAATGTATGCTTTCTCATGCTGGTTTGTCAAGGAGATTTGGGCAGAGGCTGTAACCACAGCTTGCTACTTAATCAACAGAAGCCCTCACACAGGGATCAGTCTTAAAACACCGGTTGAGATGTGGTCAGGCAAGACTGCAGATTATTCAGTTCTAAGGGTATTTGGAAGCACAGTTTACTATCATGTCAGTGAAGGGAAACTGGAACCAAGGGCCAAGAAAAGGGTGTTTGTGGGGTATGGTGATGGAGTAAAGGGGTACATAATTTGGTCATCAGCAGAAAACAGAGTCATTCTCAGCAGAGATACAGTTTTCGATGAAAATTCTATACTCAGTTCATCAGTGGGGAGGATAATCAAATCGAAACCGATCTTTGGCGAGAAAAGCGCGATGAAGTTGGAGCTTCAGGTGGAGTCAGTTGGAATGCAACAGTCAACTGATCAAAGTCGGTTTCCATCTGATCTGGTTGTTGAACCAGAGCTGAATTCAAGCCAGTCAGCTGAGCAAATGTCAGTTGAGCGTCAAACTGAGAACGTGGGTCAGCAGAGTATAGCTGTCAGCAGAGCTAGAAGATCCAATGTTGGGATACCTCCTAGAAGGTATGGGTTTGATGATATGGTTGGGTACGCACTTCAAGCTGCAGAAAAAGTGGATGGCTTTGAACCTTCTACTTACAGGGAAGCAATGACATGTTCTGAAGCATCTCAATGGCTTGCTGCCATGAGAGATGAAATGGAGTCATTACTGAAGAATCAGACTTGGGATTTTGTTAAACATCCAGCTGATAGGAGAATTGTTACTTGCAAAAGGATTTTCAAGAAGAAGGAAGGGATAACTGAGGCAGAATGAGTTAAATATAAGGCACGTTTGGTTGCAAGAGGGTTCAGTCAGAAAGAATGGGTGGACTTTGATGAGATATTCTCACAAGTAGTCAGACATACTTCAATAAGAGTGTTACTAGCAATGGTGGCACAGCAGGACTTAGAACTTGAGCAGTTAGATGTGAAGACAGCTTTTTTACATGGTGAGGTAGACAAAGAGATATACATGACTCAGCCAGAGGGTTTTCAAGTTCCTGGTAAGGAAGATCTTGTTTGTAAGTTGAAGAAGTCCTTGTATGGACTGAAGCAGGCTCCTACACAGTGGTATAAAAGATTTGACAGTTATATGATCCAGTTGGGTTATAGCAAAAGTCCTTATGATTGTTGTGTTTACAACAGTCAGTTGGAAGATGGATCATACATCTATCTTGTGTTATATGTGGATGACATGCTGATAGCTGCAAAGAAGAAGTCTGATGTTCAGTATCTGAAAGACCTTCTCAGTGCTGAGTTTGAAATGAAGGATTTGGGTGCAGCCAAGAAAATTTTGAGGATGGAGATCTGGAGAGATAGAAGTCAGAAGAAACTGTTTTTATCTCAGCAGGGCTATATACAGAAGATTTTGTCAAAGTTTGGCATGTCAGTTGCTAAGCCAATAGATACTCCTATGGCATCAAATGTTCATTTGTCAGTTTTTGCCTCACAGTCAGCAGAGGAGAATGAGTATATGTCAAGAGTTCCCTATGCTAGTGCAGTTGGCAGTCTGATGTATGACATGGTGTGCACTAGGCCTGATCTGGCTCAGGCAGTCAGTATTGTCAGCAGGTTTATAGCTCAGCCTGGAAAGGAACACTGGAAAGCTGTGAAAAATGTTCAGGTACCTTAGAGGTACAGCTGATGTTGGTCTCATTTATGGAGGTGATACTCAGAAACTGATCACAGGATACTGTGATGCTGATTATGCAGGTGATGTGGACAGTAGAAAATCTATGACTGGTTAGTTTTCACATTGGGGAATTCAGTTGTCAGCTGGAAAGCAACTCTTCAGGCAACAATAGCTTTATCAACTACTAAAGCTGAGTATATGGCTCTTACTGAAGCAGCCAATGGGGGTGTCTGGTTGAAGGGACTAGTCAGTGATTTGGGGCTACATCAGGATCAAGCTGAGATTTATTGTGACAGTTTAAGTGCAATTTTTCTAGCTAAGGATCATGTTCATCATGAGAGAACCAAGTATATTGATGTGAGGTATCATTTTCTGAGAAATTAGAAGAGGGTTGTAGTGAAGAAGATGAGCACAAGGAGAATCCTGCTGATATGTTGACTAAACCAGTTCAGCAGAGCAAGTTTCAGTTGTGTCTGGACTTCCTGAATATTCAAAGCTTGTAAACTGAAACCTAGATACTCAGTTGAGGGCAGATCAATTTGAGTGGATTCTGAGAAGAAATCTAGTACTGTACATCCTGGCATTGACGAATGCATCTGGTACAAGTACGTCTGATTATGCAATCTGGTGACGTTGAATGAGAGTTCAAGTCAATGTGGAGATTTGTCAGTTTTGGTGACTTGACTTCTAAACTGATAAATAATCTGGTGGAACTAATCTGGAAAACTGAAGACTGAGAATGATGGTCGATTTCGATTAACTATATTCGATTCTGTGGAAAGCCGATTTGATGAAGCAATCGAGTTTCTTCAAGTCGTGATCGATTTAGTCTGCCGAGTATAGTGAGTTCTACATCTCGGGCGATTGATTACAAGTCCAAGAGTCGATTTTGAATCGAGTTTAAATGCAGTGGATAATGATTGGAGCTGGGGTCCACATCTGGGGTATTTATGGCAGTTCCAACAAAGATCTTTGGCGGTTAGGGTTTGGGACTTGTGTCTATAAATACCAATATTGTAATTAATGCAAGAGTGTGTCTTTAAAAGTGTTATTCACACACTTGTAAAAACCTTGTAATTCTGTGCATAATAAAATATCTCATTTTCTGTCCATGGAGTAGTCGGCACAACACCGGAAACCACGTTAAATCACTGTGTTCTTTCTTGTCTCTGTGTTTATCAATTCCGTCATTCTTTACGTTTGCATTGCTTCTGTGTTTGTTTATTTCTTAAACTGCAAGCTTTCTGTCTGTGTATATAACACTTATTATCTTGTTCACAAGAAATTTCTTATAATATATTGTATCATAATGGCTGTGTCCGTGTCATTACACAATTAAGGCTCCGTTTGTTTTCGTTAGAGGTTTTTTTTTATATCATTTCACCAATCATGTCTTACAATTTTCTTACCAATCATTTCTTCAACTACAAATAAAAAAATATTAAATTATCTCTCATCATTTCACTTTATCAACTTTATAATCTTTTTTACCATTATTTAATTTATTATACTACTTTATTTCAAATTTTTTTCACCAATCATTTCATAATCTACATAAATTTAAAAAAAAACATTTTAATTTGCTAATCATTACTTCAATCATTTTATCTATAAAAAATAAAAAAAAAACTATAACTCAAAACAAACGGAGCTGTAATTGTTCTTCTGACTTGTGGCTGAAGTGTTCACCTTTTATGCGCTCCCTCATTTCTTTATTCACACCACCTATATTTTAGTGAGTTAGTATTTTTATTTTAAAATCTTTTTCTTAGATACATTAGAAAAAATGATCATGCTAAAAAAAAATGATCACACACAAAAACAAAAACAAAAAGAAACACAACAATTGCCTTTGAAAATTTAAAGTGCTAACCGTTGCTACTTGTGTGGTGTCTCTACACGTATGAAGATACCGTGTAGTTTAATATGAGGCACACAGTTTCATTTTGTATTTAAACCGTATGGTTTTAATCGTTTCATCCATCATTTCCTCTCAAAATCCCCTCTTCACACAAGTATTTCCCAAACATACAAGGCTAAGAGCAGCGGTAGTGGTCCATGGGTATTGACCTCATGGAGTCTGCCAAGTTAGATGATGTGGCAAATACTTATTGGAAGAAAAATGTAAAAGAATTGTAAGGGTGATGTTTAATTAATAAGATGTAGTAATGGTGTAAAAAAAAATTAGTGTTATGGATTAAAATATTTTAAATTTTCTGTCATGAATAAATTTAAATTACTTTTTTTTATGTACCAAAATTACCATAACTCTTTTATATACATAATTTTAACTCCTTTTCATCTATTTCAAATATTTTTGCTTCAGAAAATAAATAAAAAATTACATTATCCTTCAAAGGAAAACCAATGCTTTTGTTCTCCCTATTTCATAATTGCAGAAGAAATGAAATCTCATCCGCCTCTTCCAAGGTTCCGCCATTGCAGAAAGAAAAATAGCATGTACTTATGAAATTCCTAGCTCATGTAAAACCCATTATAACCATAAAAATTGATTCATCAAAATAATAGCAAAATGCTTTCATGAATTATTCGAAAAAAAATGCAAGAAGAAAAAAATCTTGGATTGAAACAAATAAAACACACCCACTTCCTATTTGGTTTCTTCTTATTGCCTGTAGAATTTGCAACCGGTTTGGAGTAGATCTGGATTTTTCTACTGGGTATGAAATATGAACCGCCGGTTTATCTGCTTTAATTTTGTTTCTTTTCTACGCTTTCTTAGATCTAAAAAGCAATCAGTTTTGGAAGTTTTTTTTATCTCAAAATTTACGAAACAAACCCATTCAAAGAGATTAATAGTCTCATTATTCTCAAATCCATGAGTTGGTGCAGTATATAAAAAAAAAAAAAAAGAGGGAAGAATTTGGACGAGAAGAGAGGGTTTGATGAAAAATATGAAAGAGAAATCGAAAAGAAAAAGTAAGAAAGAGGAGCAAGAGTGCCTCGCCTGCCAATGCTAGATGTGGCATCTGTAGTTGGGTGCGTCTACAAAAAAATGAGTCTAAAATGGCACCATTATTTAACTTTATGTCAGAAAAAATGAGTCTACATTACACTTACTACGGGTGCTCTAATCCCTAACCACATACAACAACCATTAAACAGTGCAGCCTAGGGGTGTAAACGATTACTATGTTTAATAATAATAATAATAAAAAGTTGGGCATACCAAAAAAAAAAAGAGCATAACAAACTTAGCGAGAATTTGTTGTACATACATGCCCCACGATATTTGTGTCTCACGTTGCTCCTGCGGTTGGGAATGGGGTCGAGGTCGTCTGCTGTGAAGAGGCTGTGCTTTGAAGGATCACAAGAAAAAAGCACAAGTCGTTTTGGCAAACGCAGCCTGCAGATTCGATTCAGAGCTTTAAAAAAAAAAAAAAAAACAAAAAACAATCAACACGGCGTCGCTTTGGCCCGAAACGATGCCGTTTCAAGCTTCACAACAACATACAGCAGAGGATGACACAACAGAGGATCCCGATCCTTGGGTATGCACCGTATTTTGAGATGCAGATTAACGCTATCAAATGTCACGCTTGTCATAAATGTTTGATAGCAAATAAGGAAAAACAAATCAAAACCAAAATTAAAAGAAGTTTAAAAAGAAGGTGGGGGCACCGGCCCATCCCGACTTTGTGTACATACAAAATTTCAACCACAAACAAAATTTCAACCACAATTTTATTTAAAAGCAAAAAAATTCAAGACCACAAATACATAAGTTTGGGATGTGATACATCATTTTGCTTCGGTTGAGATTTTTCAAAAATATAAAAAGAAAAAATATCCTGGCAATACTAGGAGCCCGTTGTAAAACCCTAATTTACTATTCGTCGCGGCTCAAGATTCTCTTCTGTCCAGTCGTAATCTTCCAACAAAATTGAAAAATGTCCGCATAGCATCGATTCGTGCCCGATCCCGATCTCGATCTCAACCTCAAGAAGAGGCATTCGTCAATTTGACACTGAGTCATTCGCAGAGCCAGTTATGACGGAGTTATGACGGCCTCTAGGCCTCTGATAAAAAAATCAAGGAACTATCTGAAACTTGAAAATTTCGGACTTCATCAGTGTTTATATATTGCTTTAGTATCGCATCCCCTCGAACCTCCATGCTCATCTACAAATAACAAACTTCAGTACCAAATTTGATGTGGAATGGAATGTGTAAAAACGACATATTAAAATCAACCTATTTGTTACGTTCATCATCTTTTTGATCAAAAGACAAACTAGACCTTTTTTTTTATCTACCGCAAAATGAGATCTATCTAAACTCCTAAAAATGAGTTTCATCCTTTCGATCAAAACACAAAAAAACAAAAATCGACTTTTATGCACATATGTTACTAGAAAATATGAGCAGATCTAACACTTTTACAAAAACGACTTTCATCCTTTTGGATCAAAAGACCAAAAAGAAGAAATTAAGCAAAGACATTAATCCCCGTAATGTTACCATTAAGCAAAATGAGATCTATCTAAACTCATCTACCGCAAAATGAGATCTATCTAAACTCCTAAAAATGAGTTTCATCCTTTCGATCAAAAACACAAAAACAAAAATCGACTTTTATGCACATATGTTACTAGAAAATATGAGCAGATCTAACACTTTTACAAAAACGACTTTCATCCTTTTGGATCAAAAGACCAAAAAGAAGAAATTAAGCAAAGACATTAATCCCCGTAATGTTACCATTAAGCAAAATGAGATCTATCTAAACTCATCTACCGCAAAATGAGATCTATCTAAACTCCTAAAAATGAGTTTCATCCTTTCGATCAAAACACAAAAAAACAAAAATCGACTTTTATGCACATATGTTACTAGAAAATATGAGCAGATCTAACACTTTTACAAAAACGACTTTCATCCTTTTGGATCAAAAGACCAAAAAGAAGAAATTAAGTAAAGACATTAATCCCCGTAATGTTGACAAAACGAACAGATCTAAAATCTTCTCACATTCTGAATATAATCGGCCATACTAAAAATCACACTAAACTTTAAGAATTGAAAACAGAGCAAAAGATGTTAATATAAAAATTGTTAAAAAGCACTAACCTTTAAGAGATTAAGATGTGTGCCAATTACCAAATGCATAAACAACTGCAAACAAATAGAGGAATAATGTAATTATGAGAATATGAAGAGAACGGCAAGACAGTAAGAAAAAGCAATGGTCGGTATTTATATGACTAGGGCATTGTTTTTTTTGAGGGGGACCAGGGCATTGTTGAGTTGAAATGTTTGTGTATACGTGGTGTAATTACATAAATATCCCTTTATATTTGGTATATTACGGTGGTTATATAAGGTTTTTTCTTGGGGATTGAGGAGAAAGGACAAAAACCATTACAAAATGAATAAATAGAATACACATATTTTTTTAATTGTAAAAAGGATAAAAAAAAATTCAGACGGACAAAAATACCGCTTTTATTAAAAGTAACGCACGCTGATATGCATATCCTTCAATCCTGTGCTTCACGTTGTTTTTTTTTATTTTTTTTATTTTTTTCAAACACCCGTAACTTTTGATTTACAATTCCGATCATCGAAATTTTTTCACCAAAATTCATGTTTTTTTTTTTTTGCTCTTCAATTTGAGCCCAAATATGATACCCTTCCGACGTATATTTTAAAAGACGAAAAAATATTTGTATTAACCGGAACGCTTTTCTTATAAATGATCGTAACTTTTGATTTATAACACCGATCATCAAAATTGTTTCACTAAAGTTCATATTTTTTTTATCTTCATTTTGAGACCGCGTTTGATACCCTTTCGACGTAGTATTTGAAAAGTTCGAATTTTATCGGCGTTACACTCTGGCGTGTTAATGTGTTACTGTGTCACACAGTAACAGTAACACAGTAAATTCTGTTATAAACCTTGATGCAGATAATATATGTATATCTAAATTATATCTAGCTCAGAAAAGTACAGCAAAACAAGAACCAAATTGCAGGTTCAGGTTTGCAAAAAAAAACTTTAATATTCACCAAATATAATTATTACAAAGCAAGTGCTTGTGATGCAAAACTTTACGGCCGATTAAATATATAAATTACAAGCACTTTAAACACAGCAGGCCGTCCAAAAAGAAAACTGTTCAGCAAAGACTAATGTAATAAGAGCGAGAGTAATGGTGATCGGGAGATAAGGCTATTGATTGGTGATGTTTGGATGATGTGGAGAAAGATGATTAGAGGATAAATATAGAAAAGTTGTAGAGATAATTTGGGTGTGATGTGATGTTGTAATGGTGATAATATAAAAGAATGGTAGAGATTAATTATTATCATATTTCTTATTATTTTATTGGTATGGTCCTACAAAGACATCTTGTGGCCACTTGAGTAAATAAAATAATATATTTTTTTTTAGAGAATATGGGTTTGCTAGCTATCTAAAAACAGAGAAGAGTAGAGATATTATCTCAAAAAAATTCGCTAATTTATGCTTGTTATTTTACATTTGACCATTAGAGTAGTCTCCTCTGACAGAAAGCAAAAAAAAAACCTCTCCACAATAGGCTCACTATGGTGGGAAGTTTTTGCGTAGTGTGACTCTCACGCAGAGATACATCGCGCAAGACGCTTGTCTGCCCACACGATTTCATTTCTGACTTAAGCGTGTTGTTCAGATTACAAGGCGTAGTGCTGCACTCCAAAGTGAGACACACTATACAAAAACTTCACCACTATGGTTGCTCTAACTAGTACAACAGAACAAAAGTGCAGCAGAGTACAATATCAGTCTGACCAAAACCAAGGCTGAATAGAGTACAAAGTAACACACTAGTCTATTTTTGCTCTCAACAAAGTGACAAGTAACACAGTAACACAGTAACACAATAACACACCAACAAAGAACACACTAGTCTATTTTTGTTCTCAACAAAGTAACACACCAACAAAGTAACACACTAGTCTATTTTGGTCTCAACAAAGTACACACCAACAAAGTAACACACTAGTCTATTTTTTTTCTCAACAAAGTAACACACCAACAAAATATTTTTGTTCTCAACAAAGTAACACACCAACAAAGCAACACACTAGTCTATTTTTGTTCTCAACAAAGTAACACACCAACAAAGTAACACACTAGTCTATTTTTGGTCTCAACAAAGTAACATACCAACACAGTAACACAGTAACACACCAACAAAGTAACACACTAGTCTATTTTTGTTCTCAACAAAGTAACACACCAACAAAGTAACACACTAGTCTATTTTGTTCTCACACACCAACAAAGTAACACACCAACAAAACAACACACTAGTCTATTTTTGTTCTCAACAAAGTAACACACCAACAAAATAACACACTAGTCTATTTTGTCCTCAAACACCAAACAAAGTAACGCACCAACAAAGTAACACACCAATAAGGTAACACACTAGTCTATTTTTGTTCTCAACAAAATAACACACCAACAAAGTAACACACTAGTCTATTTTGTTCTCACACACCAACAAAGTAACACACTAGTCTATTTTTGTTCTCAACAAAGTAACACACCAACAAAGTAACACAATAGTCTATTTTTTTAGCTTCATTTTGAGACCGCGTTTGATACCCTTTCGACATAGTATTTGAAAGCCGAATTTTATCGAAGCGTTTACACTAACACAGTAACACACCAACAAAGTAACACACCAGCCTATTTTTGTTCTCAACAAAGTAACACACCAACCAAGTAACACTCCAACCAAGTAACACACAAACAAAGTAACACACCAACAAAGTAACACACCAACAAAGTAACACGCTAGTCTATTTTTGTTCTCAACAAGAAAACACACCAACAAAGTAACACACTAGTCTATTTTTGTTTTCACACACCAATAAAGTAACACACTAATCTATTTTTGTTTTCACACACCAATAAAGTAACACACTAGTCTATTTGAGATGTGGAAAAATGGACAGAAAATGTTAGAAAAAGGAATAGATGGTGGAATAATAAGAAGGGGTATAAGCATGAAATTCATGGAAAAAATGGACCAAAGTGTAATTATATTCAAATGCGGGCCACTCACCAACTTAAATTGCATACATTATCAAAACAGTAAAGCAAAGAAGATACAAATGAAAACATGAATCATTAAACTTTCATCTACAAAAATATAGTTTGATCCATAGCAACTTCTGCATAAAGGGGAGATTTTCGGATAGAGTCTCTATTCCAGAAGCTGTTCCCGAACTCCAATCGGAAAGAAGGGGGCAAAACGGGTTTGATGAAGAAGAACGTGTACACATAAGTACATTTGTCCTGCAAAAATCGAAAGAATTTGGAAACGCTGCTGCACGTATACAGAATCAAACATAAAAACTTCGAAATCCCAACAGAATCAAACATAACAACCTGAGAATAAGAACACACCATCATATGGGCATAATGACCCAACATTAACATCCAAATATCACAAAAAAGAAATTCTAAAAACTCTGAAACATAGAAACAAAACAACAAATTTAAAAACTCTGAATCTCTTCTTCCTTTTTTGCTTCAATTTGAATGGGTTCTGGTTCCTTTTTAAATCTCTTTTACCTAGTAGTAAGTTATTCAATCCCAATCAAAGTTTCGCCCATGAATGTGAAAGCTCTTGCTGAAGAAGGAAAAAAAAAGGTGAATGTAAACGCAGGTGAGAAATGGTTACTTACGGCCATAAACGAGAACCTACTAAAAAGGTGAATGTAAACACGGGAGTGAAGAATTTATTCACCAAAAATAGCAAAGTTTCAGCTTTATTACCGAGCTTTCTATGCCGTATTCTTAATCTTGAGTTTGAACCTACTAAATCGGACATGGATCTACCTGTAGAGTAAAAGAAATGGATAAATTGGTGGACTAACCTCAAGAAGGCTCACGTAGAAGGAGACCTTAATTGCTCTGTATTATATGCTCTTCAAGTGGATTGTGATTAGAATGAAATCGAAGAAATTGTGACTATGAATGAACCTTAATTAAAAGCAAAATTGAACTGAAATCAGAATAAGATCATTAACCGGTCTTTTGATTTCGAATTGTGCGATGGTTCGCCGGAGCTGCAGGCTGCAAATTCATCGCCTGATAGTGTATATAATTAATACCATTAATTATTAGTTATTAGCAAATATTCTGTTGTATTATTATTAGCAAATATTCTGTTGTAATGGTAGGCGCAATTATAGGACGTAACGGTTACGGTAATTGTATATATGTAACCTTTAACAGAATAATGAAGAAACGGAAAATATTCCTCTTACATGGTATCAGAGCATTAGGTTTCTCTGCTCTCTTTCCGCCACCTTCCTCCTTCTTTTCTTTTTTTTCCGGCCTCCTATTCACCATGTCCGACAGTCAGAAACTTCCTCCGGCGCTATCCATCACCAGTGTAAAATCTGTTCTTCCCGTCACTCTTGATCTCGAAACCGGCCAATATCATTCATGGGCCACTCTGTTCAAGGTTCAGGCAAGAGTTCACGATGTCCTCCACCACATTATACCACCATCTGAACCGGCGGAGAAGGCGGCATATGATAAACTTAAGGCCGCTGATCCGTCACTCTGGCAGCGTTTGGATGCTGCGGTTCTTCAATGGATATACGCCACCGTTTCCCCCGACATTTTGACATCCATCCTTGTGGACGATGATTCGGCGGCAGCGGCGTGGGAACGAGTTGCTGGCTTGTTTCATGATAACAAAAATTCACGGGCCATGTATTTGAATAAGGAGTTCACTAATACGACTCTTGCCGATTTCCCGACCACGAATGCATATTGCAACCGTCTCAAAACCTTGGCGGATCAACTGGCCAACGTTGGGGCTCCGGTCTCCGAACACGGGATGGTGCTCAAAATGCTTCAAGGACTGACCGAACAATATTCCAATTTTGTTACGGTTATGCAAAATAAGAAAACCCTCCCCTCTTTCGCTACGGCTCGTTCGAAACTTGCTCTAGAAGAAACGACGTTGTCAGAGAGAGCTAAGCAAGATTCGGTTTCCACTGCTCTTGCTGCTACGGATGATGGCCAATCTTCTCACTTATCTCCAGCTGGTGGCTCCACTCAGCATCGAGGCCGACAAGGGGGAAATCGGAACAGTCAGAGGCAGAAAAATAGGAAGGATGGAAATGGTGATCATGGCAGGGGTCCCTCCGGTCGTGGGAATGGGCGCGGACAGAATCGCGGTAGCGGGACTCTACTACCGCAAATTCAAATTCGACAAAGATACTCGCCCGCCATGGATTCCAAAGACTGGTGGTCTTACCAAAGACCACCGTGGGTAATGCCTCTTGCCCATACCCTCTCTCGGCCGTGGGTTCGTCCGGCCGCCTCGCTCACCGGTATTTTTGGTGCTCGTCCTTCACAAACCGCAAGCATATGTCGCGGATTCCTCCTGACACCAACATATATCGCTTCCGCTTATGCATACTATGTCTCTTACGCCACCGGACCCGGCGTGGTATATGGACACCGGCCTACGTCTCATGACGCGTGCTGCACGTGTACTCTTTCGTCTTATTTTAATTTGGGCATTAATAATGGAATTATGGTTGGAAGTGGTCAGAAAATTCCCATTCGTGGTTGTGGTCATACCCAGTTACGTCCCCCAAACCCCCCTCTATCGTTGAATAATGTCTTACATGCTCCCCACATTGTTAAGAATTTAGTTTCCGTCCGAAAGTTTACTACCGATAATAATGTGGTTGTGGTGTTTGATCCTTTTGGTTTTTTTCTCGTTTGACATACTGACGGGATGCGCTTTAATGAGGTGTGATAGCACTGGGGACCTCTATCCCGTCACGTCTCCTGAACCACGTCCTTCCCTTCCTTTTTCAGCTTTGGTCACGTCAAATTTATGGCATGAGCGCTTGGGCCACCCCGGGACTCATATTTTTAATTCTATGTGTCGTAATAAATTGCTCTCTTGTACTCCTATTTCTAAACCATACTGTTGCAATTCATGTATTTTGGGTAAGCATGTTAGACTGCCATTTGCTCCGTCTTTGTCTCCGACTTTTTATCCGTCTGATATTATTCATAGTGATCTTTGGACGTCGCCCGTATTGAGCACGTCCGGGGACCGCTATTATGTGCTATTCTTGTATGATTTTTCGAAGTTTTTGTGGACTTTCCCTATTGCTAAATAATCCCAAGTTTTACCACTTTTTACTATGCTTAAAAATCATATTCAAACCTAGTTCGAACGTAATATTAAATCTATACAATGCGACAACGGGGGTGAATTTGATAATAATCGTTTTCGGGAATTTTGCCATACTCATGGCATTTCTTTTCGTTTTTCGTGTCCCCATACTTCTTCCCAAAATGGAAAAGCGGAGCGAAAAATCCGGTCAATAAATAATATCATGCGTACTCTGATGATACATGCATCCGTACCCCCATCTTTTTGGCCGTTTGCCTTGGAAATGGCCACTTATCTACTAAATATACTCCCCAGTCCTATTTTGAACAATGTCCCCCCGATGCAGGCCTTATATCATAAGGAACCTTCTTACTCTCATCTTCGCGTTTTTGGGTGTTTATGTTATCCGTTATTTCCGTCGACGACTATCCATAAACTCCAAGCTCGATCCACTCCTTGTGTTTTTTTAGGGTATCCATCGAATCACCGTGGCTATAGGTGTTTCGATTTATCCGCCAACAAATTAATTACGTGTCGGCATGTTCAATTTGATGAAAACATTTTTCCTTTTGCTAAACACTACTCCCCGTCCCCTGAATCATATGATTTTTTGGACCATGACCTCAATCCCTCTCTCATTCCTCACCTCCAGCAAGCCTCGGCCCATCAAGATGCCCAGCCTGGAGCCCATAGCCCAAACCCGCCTCCATCTCCAAGCCCACCACCCTCCCCACTTCCGTCTCCCAGCCCCATCTCTTTCCCAGATCAGGCCTCCCAGCCCAACGTTAACCAGCCCACCGTTTCCCGTCCGGTTACACGCAGTCAACATGGGATCTTTCGGCCCAATCCTAAATACACTTCCGAACAGGCTCATCTCCACATCGTGTCTCGATCTCCCCTCCCCCGCACCCCTTTGGAAGCCCTCCGTGATCCGAATTGGAAACTGGCCATGACCGATGAGTTTGATGCCCTTATTAAAAATAAAACGTGGGACTTGGTGCCGCGTCCACCAAATGTAAATGTTATACGTTCTATGTGGGTTTTTGCTCATAAAGAAAAATCTGACGGTTCTTTTGAGCGCCATAAGGCACGACTTGTAGGTGATGGCAAAACACAACAGGTTGGCGTGGATTGTGGAGAAACTTTTAGTCCGGTGGTTAAGCCGGCTACTATTCGCACGGTTCTCAGTATTTCCTTGTCTAATGATTGGCCCATCCATCAATTAGACGTCAAAAATGCGTTTCTGCATGGTGAGCTAAATGAGGTTGTTTACATGCATCAACCAATGGGTTTTCATGATTCATCTCATCCTGACTATGTGTGTTTGTTGCGGAAATCGCTGTATGGCTTGAAACAAGCACCTCGGGCTTGGTATAAACGATTTGCGGATTTTGTTCTTACTCTTGGGTTCGTCAATAGCAAATCTGATATGTCTCTGTTTATCTACCGGCACGGCTCCGACACAGCTTATTTATTATTATACGTTGACGATATCATCCTCACTACGTCATCGGCGACACTCCGTGATTCTATCATGGATCGCCTTAGTTCCGAGTTTGCCATGAAAGATTTGGGTTCGTTGAATTATTTTTTGGGCATTCGGGTTACTCGACATCCGGCTGGGTTATTTTTATCTCAATGTAAATATGCAGCTGAAATTATTGAGCGTGCCGGCATGAGCTCCTGCAAACCGGCTCTTACACCTGTTGATACTAAGCCGAAGCTTGGTGGGACACAAGGTGCACCGTATTCCGACCCCACTCTATACCGAAGTCTTGCTGGTGCTCTCCAATATCTTACCTTTACTCGCCCCGACATCTCCTATGCGGTTCAGCAGGTCTGTTTATTTATGCACGATCCCCGGATAGAACACATGCAAGCCCTTAAACGTATCATCCAGTATATTCAGGGCACAATTGATTTAGGCTTGTATATTTACCCATCCTCAGTCACGGATCTTGTCTCCTATACTGATGCTGATTGGGCCGGTTGTCCTGACACTCGCCGCTCTACCTCGGGTTACTGTGTTTTCTTGGGTGACAACTTGATTTCTTGGTCGCCTAAACGCCAACCGACCCTATCTCGCTCGAGTGCCGAGGCAGAATACCGAGGTGTTGCCAATGTCGTCTCTGAATCCTGCTGGTTACGCAATTTGCTTCTGGAACTCCGACTTCCGATTCGAAAAGCTACGATTGTGTATTGTGATAATGTCAGTGCTGTCTATCTATCTGGAAATCCGGTTCATCACCAACGCACCAAACATATCGAGCTTGACATTCATTTTGTTCGCGAAAAAGTTGCCCGCGGCGAAGTCCGGGTCCATCATATTCCGTCTCGTTACCAGATTGCCGACATCTTCACCAAAGGCCTGCCGCTTGTACTTTTCGAGGATTTCCGACACAGCCTCAGCGTCCGTGGTCCTCCCGTTTCGACTGCGGGGGTGTGATAGTGTATATAATTAATACCATTAATTATTAGTTATTAGCAAATATTCTGTTGTATTATTATTAGCAAATATTCTGTTGTAATGGTAGGCGCAATTATAGGACGTAACGGTTACGGTAATTGTATATATGTAACCTTTAACAGAATAATGAAGATACGGAAAATATTCCTCTTACATCGCCGAATTCAATCTGTGAATTGAAGAAGAAATAAAAGAGAAGAGGATGAATCAACGCAGCTCAACCAAATTGAGGGTATTTTAGTCCGAATAAAATTATTTTGTCCTTATTGCAACTAAAAAAAGGAGTGTGGATTAAAATTTATATACAGAACGGAAAGTGGACTAAAACCTAATTTTCCCTTTTTTTTTTTCTTAAAGTTTTCGGTATTCGGAATCAACTGTTCCGACTAATTTGGAGTTTAATCATAGTCGTATCTGCAGAATCTGATTCTTACACAGGGGTAAGCCCGAGTCAAAAAAAAATTCAACATGACGCCTCATAGGTAAATCGAACCGGTGACCTCTACATTCTCAAGTCACTTAACTAGCTAGTTGGGGTGCACATAGATACATATACAGTTTATTCGAAACCAAACCGAATCATGTTTATTCGGTTCGATTTGGTTAGCTTGTTTTCGATTCGTTTCAAAATTTTCAGTTCGGTTACGGTTCACGCAAATATATGTAACTGAACAAAAAACCGAACCGAATAATTAATCGAACCGAAATCGTACCAAACAAAAGTAATTGAACCGTTTATATCTAACATGTATAATTAGTTTTTAACCAATATATTATTATTATTTTTTTACAAAAGCTGCTTATAACCGAACGTTTACAACCGAATAAAATTGTTAAATTTTATTTCGATTTTCGGTTAACCGAACCTGTAAAACCCCGTGATCCTTATAAGGGTATTTTCGTCACTTCGAAGTATTCTCTTTTTCAGCATTTTTCTTAAATTAAAAATAAAGGAGAATAAAAGGAAATTAAATAATAACTAATTATTGTTTTCCTAAAACCTTTTATTTAAAAAGAAAATAAAAGAAAAAAAAGGGTAAAGGAGAACATATTGCATATATACTTGTGCGTACTGCTAGTGTCAGAAAGCAAAACAAAAAAGAAAAGCTGCGCACCAAAGTCTTTCCCGCAGGCGGCTCGCAAGAAGAAAATAATTAGTTCCGTCGATCCGTTTTGCAGATACAAGCAGTCAAAACGATCACAGTAGCGAGGAGGACGTTTCTACCTAAACAATCTGTGATTTTTTCAGCAAGGTATTTTACCAATCTGAACTGTTCAGTTCGGCCCTATGGTTGAAATTAGGGTTCGTCATCGTATCATCGTAAAATCCTAGTTTTTGACATAGAATTGATATAGAAATTAATCGTTGTGTAGGGGTTGTCCATAGGATTGCTTGAATTCAGCAAATTGCTAGAAATACTTTGAAGGTTAAGAGGTAAGGAGTTCTTCTTATCAAAAGTATCCGTTTTTAATTTAAAGATCAAGCCTTTAAGTTGTTTTAATATTGTTTATGTTAAATTGCATGAAACTGGACATAATTATTTGTTGCCGGATACTTGCCAATAGTGTTTTCAGATATTATTTGGGTTTCGGGATAATTTTTCGAGTTATGTTTTTACACGTGTAGAGGAGATAGGTTGGTAGTATGGTGTGGTTATGGCTTTGCATGTTTCCTATAGGTTAGACATGGATTTTTTTTTTATATAGAATTATGTGCTTTATGTGCTCCTAGTTGATTTACATGTTATCGAATCTACTTAGCAGGGTATTCGTTAATAAGCACGAATAGACGGGGTACCTTGGGCATAGTAAGACCCATGTCGGAAGTGTGACTAACTATATTAGCCAAGCCGTTCTTAAGGCGGTGTGCTTATAAGTGTACCTTGGGCATCAGCAAGTCCCATGTTGGAGGTGTAGTTAGTTGTGCTAGCCGAGCTGTATCCTGCGCCTTAAAGCTAGTAGACAAGAATCACGGATAGGAAACAGACAAGGACATGAGTATGTTAAGTAAGTAGTTAATGTAACTAAACATGTACGTGCAATGTAAACGGATATAGTAAAATAGGCATGTTTTCTTATGCATTGATTGTGTACTACCAAGTGGTTTTTCCCTTATGTTAAAAGCATGGTTCTAAATTGTTTGTGAAAGTGGATATAGTAGATTCATGTCGTGTCTTTCGGCTTATGACAACCATGAATCTCACTTTTGATCTTCTTTCTCCTTACTAAGCTTATGCATGAGCTTACTCCTCTTTTGGAATAAGAAGATATGCACGAGTTGGTGATGTTTTACGAGGAAGAGTCCGAAGATCAGGCTTAGGATTGGAGCTTATGGAGTTTATGATCTAGTCTATTGTTTTAATACCTTTTGAATAAGGCATTGTTGCCAGTTGCTTCGGTCGTTCCTTTCTTTTTAGACATGGATGTTCATTTGGGATGCTAGCATTTATTTCAGTTATTTATGATATAGTTTGACAGCAGTTACTTTCTGGTTGGGTTGTTATATGTAAGACCCTGAGGGTCTTAATCCCGAGTCTTTGGTTTGTTTTACTTCCGCATTTATTGTTAATTACTCTGATATGACGTAAGGCTTACGTGAGGTTTAGGGTTTTCTAAATGTCACGTGCGAACGCCCCATTTTCCGGATAAGGACTCGTGTGTCGGGACGGGGCGTTATGATTGGTATCAGAGACTAAGTTAGAAACTTGGGCGTCAAACTGCTGTCTAGGATGTTAATCTTAAGTTGTGAATCTTGAATCCTAGTCTAAGAGTGGTTCTAACCTTTCCTCTTTTTTTTAGTGATGGCAGGCAATAAGAGAGTTACCCATTCTACATCTAACCGTTCTGACCAGGATCCTCCAGCATCATCAGAACCGATCCCTCTTATAGCTTCGCTCCCACCATTCGCCCCAGGGCAGCGGCGTGGAAGAACTCAGGGCCGATCTCAGGGCCAGTCCCAAGGTCTTTCTCAAGGGCTTTCCCAAGGGCCTCAACATCATGCATCATATGTCCCTCCCAGGACTACTTCGGAAAGGCTACCACCCTCTTCTCGAGCACAACATGACTCTCACACCCATCAGCAGCCAGGTCAGTCAGCAGGGTATCAACAGGTTCCTTTTACAGGCTTGTTCGGGACACAGTTCACTCCAAGGATGACAACCTTTCATACAGGCTCAGGTGTAGGCAGTGGCTCTGGTGTTCAGGGTGACTCTATGATGCACATGTTTATGGAGTACATGAGAGAACGGGATGAGAGAGAGGAGCGGATGTATAGGGATTTTCGTGATAGCAGACCAACGACACAAGCTCTAGTTTGGTAGTTGGTATCTGAGACTTGCAAAGGAATGGTGCTCCAGTGTTTAATGGTACAGGTGGTTCCGAGAGAGCAGAGTATTGGGTCAAGGAGATGGAGAGACTTCTCGAGATTTTGGAAGTGCCCCAGAACAAGTGGGCTAGTTTGGGTGCATCTTTTCTAGAGAGGCGCGCTGAAGTGGTCCGAGACAAGTAGTGACTACTAGAGGGCCGTATCCAGATTAGCGGACTTTCAAGAGTTTATTTAATGGCAAGTATTTTCCTCGTCACTCGCTCCCGAAGCGGCGAGATTCTTGAGTTGACACGAGGAACTATGTCGGTTCTTGACTACTCCCACAAATTTGATGAACTTAGTCAAGTATGTACCGGGATGTTAAGCGGCTAAAAGATGCTAACGGATAAGTTTGAGGAAGGCTTAGGTCAACACATTCAAAAGCAGTTATCGTGTGTTCCTCCAGTAGATATGGCGATTTGTTGAATCGGGCTACTAGAGTTGAGCGGATTTACCGAACTCTACAAACAATATGGGATCCAAGAGACCTTTTGAAGCGGCGCTGGAAAGAACAAGGTCCAACCCCTCGCTAAGAGGCCGAGTCGATCGGCTCCATCATTTCCTTTGTGCTCACAAAGTGTTCTAAACGTCATCCAGAGAATGCGAGTTTGGTAAAACAGTTTGTTATCAGTGTGGTCAGCCAGGACACATTTCCAAAGAGTGTCCTAATAGGCGTCTTCAACCAGCTCCTCCAGCAGCAGCCCCTAAAGGCAAGTCAGGTGGATCTTCACGGGTTTTTGCTTTAGATACCATGCAGGCTGAAGCAGATGATTCAGTTGTGACAGGTACTTTTCAGTTTTTATTTGTTATCATGTCTTCCCTTGTTTTTTCTTCTACCTGAAACTAGCTTATGTGTAGGCTCTATCTTTGTTAATTCTGTCTCTGCAACTGCTTTGTTTGATACGGGAGCATCCAACTCCTTTATCTCCAGTCGCTTAGTTGGTAAGATTAAGTGCTCCCCTAGCAAGTTTTCTCCTCCTTTGGTTATCTCTACTCCTTTGGGTGTCAATAAGCTAGTAGATGAAGTTATTCGTGGTTGTAAGATCGAAGTTGGCAAGAAGAGAGCCGATGCTGATTTGATAGTTTTGGATACCATGGATCACGGATGTCATACTTGGCATGGATTGGTTAACACGCCATTATGTGCATCTCGATTGTAGGGCTAAGCAAGTTACCTTTCGATCACCTTTGCGTTCAGAAGTTATATTTCATGGAAATCTTTCCGAGTTCAAGCCTAATTTTCCTATCATCTCAGCGTTAGAAGTTGCAGACGCGTTCATGGAAGATTGCGAGATGTTTTGGGTTTTTGCAATGAATGCTAAAGAAGGACCTAAGCCAAGAGAAGGGTTAAAGGTAGAAGATGTGCCAGTGGTTAGGGACTTTCCCGAAGTGTTCCCAAATGATTTACCAGGGAATACTCCTGACCGAGAGATAGAGTTTCAGATTGACCTAGTTCCAGATGCAAGACCAGTCTCTAGGCAGCCATATAGGATGGCTCCGGCGGAACTTAAAGAATTGAAAGAACAGGTAGAGGATATGCTTGAGAAGAAGATAATCCAGCCAAGCACTTCACCATGGGGTGCACCAGTGCTGTTTGTAAAGAAGAAAGATGGCACCATGAGGATGTGTGTGGATTATAGGGAGTTAAACAAGTTGACTATTAAGAACAAGTATCCTCTCCCCCGGATAGACGATTTGTTTGATCAATTGCAAGGGTCAAAGGTGTTTTCAAAGATTGACCTCCGTTCTGGCTATCATCAGTTGAAGATCCGGCCAGCAGATGTGCCTAAGACAGCTTTTAGTACTAGATACGGGTTGTATGAGTTCTTGGTCATGCCTTTCGGTTTGACTAATGCCCCTGCAGCTTTTATGGACTTGATGAATAGGGTGTTCTCCCCTTACTTGGATCAGTTTGTTGTTGTGTTCATTGATGACATTTTAATTTATTCTAAGGATAAACAAGAGCACGAGAAACATCTACGGATAGTGTTGCAGACCTTAAAGGATAAAGAGTTGTTTGCAAAATTTAGCAAGTGTGAATTTTGGTTGGATCAAAGTTGCTTTCCTTGGTCACATCATTTCAGAGATGGAATTTGATTGACCCACTAAGATTGAATCGGTGGTGGCGTGGCCTAGACTACTTGATTACCGAGATTCGTAGTTTTAGGTTTAGCGAGGCTATTACAGGAAGTTCGTTCAGATTTCTCATTGCTTGCTATGCCTCTTACTCAATTGACTCGAGAAAGGAGTTAAGTTCGAGTGGTCGGTGATTGTGAAAAGTCTTTCGAGACACTTAAAGAGAGGTTAATTCTGACTCCGGTGTTGTCATTGCGTTTTTTACGAAGAGTTTGATATTTATACTGGATGCCTCAGTCGTGGTTTGGGTTGTGTCTTGATGCAAAGGGTAAAGTAATTGCTTATGCTTGAGACAAGCGAAAATTCATGAGAAAAACTATCCTACACATGATTTGGAGTTAGGCTGCAGATTGTTTTTGCTTTGAAGATTTGGCGACACTATTTATATGGAGTGCGGACCCGGATTTTCAGTGATCATCAGAGTCTTAAGTACTTCTTTACGCAGAAAGAATTGAACATGAGGCAAAGAAGATGGCTAGAGTTTGTCAAGGATTATGATATTGATATTCAATACCATCCTGGAAAGGCAAATGTGGTTGCAGATGCTTTAAGTAGGAGGGCATTTTCGACCTTAACTAGCCAAGAAGAGATTATCAAGCATTTAGATCGACTTCAGATAGAGGTTTGTGATCCAGTTCCACAAGGAAGCGTCATTTCTGCAATTTCAGTTCGACCTACATTATTGGATAGGATTAAAGAGATGCAATTGAATGATACTTTTCTTCAAGAGATGAAGCAAAAGGCGGTTGATAAGCCGGATATGGGTTTTGAGGTTGCAGATGACGGTTCGCTTTGGTTTAGAGGACGTCTGTGTGTTCCTGAGGTGTTGAATGTTAAGGAAGAAATCATGGAAGAACACCATCAGTCGGGTTTTTCTATGCATCCAGGTTCTACCAAGATGTATAGAGACTTACGTCAACACTTTTGGTGGAAAGCAATGAAGAATGATATAGCAAGTTATGTTTCTCGATGTGATGTTTGTCAGAGAGTTAAGGCAGAACATCAGAGACCAGGAGGTTTGTTGAAACCTCTTGAAATCCCAGAGTGGAAATGGGAGAAGATTACTATGGACTTCATTACGGGGTTACCTCGTTCAGTTGGCGGTGTTGATATGATATGGGTTATAGTGGATCGTTTGACGAAGAGTGCGCATTTCCTAGCCTTGAAGAAGGATACGCCATTAGAGCAGATGGCTTTGATGTATATTAATCAGGTGGTTCGTTTGCATGGAGTCCCGGTTTCAATAGTATCTGATCGAGATAGTCGTTTTGTGGCTCAGTTTTGGAAGAGTTTGCAGAAAGCTTTGGGTACAGAATTGAATATTGTACACGACATTTCACCCTGACGGATGGGGCGATCCGAAAGGACGATTCAGACTCTCGAGGATATGCTACGTGCTTGCATTCTTGAGTTTGGAGGTAAGTGGACTAAGTACTTGTTGCTTGCGGAGTTTGCTTACAATAATAGTTACCATTCGAGTATTGGGATGGCTCCTTTCGAAGCATTGTATGGTAGGAAGTGCCGATCCCCGGTATGTTGGGATGAAGTCGGTGAGAAGCAAGTTACGGGTCCAGAGTTAGTTCAAGAAGCTAAAGAGAAAGTATTGTTGATAAGGGAACGAATGAAAGAAGCTCAGGATCGTCAGAAAAGTTGGGCAGATAAACACCGTAGGCCGCTTGAGTTCGAAGTTGGTGAGAAGGTGTACCTTAAAGCTTCACCTACGAGAGGCGTTAGACGTTTTGGCGAGAAAGGCAAGCTAAGTCCGAGGTATGTAGGACCTTTCGAAGTTGTGGAAAGAGTTGGTCCTTTAGCTTATCGGTTCTGAGATGCCTCCGCCATTGGCTAGAGTGCATGACGTGTTTCATGTGTCGATGCTACGGAAATGCTTTGTTGACCAGGGGTTAGTAGCGGATGTTGATCATGACTTTTGCAAAACAATTTGGCTTATGAAGAAAGGCCGATAAGGATTTTGGGTAGGAAAGGACGATGGTCTAAGCGAAGTTTCGGTTCTAGTTCTTGTGCGGTGGAGTAATCATACGGCTCAAGAAGCTACTTGGGAGCTAGAAGCGGAAATGATCGATCGTTACCTGAATTTCCTTCTTTTTACAGTGCGTTAAGTTTCGAGGATCGAAACTTCTTATAAGGAGGAGAATGTAAAACCCGTGATCCTTATAAGGGTATTTTAAATCACTTCAAGTATTCTCTTTTTCAGCATTTTTCTTAAATTAAAAATAAAGGAGAATAAAAGGAAATTAAATAATAACTAATTATTGTTTTCCTAAAACCTTTTATTTAAAAAGAAAATAAAAGAAAAAAAAAGGTAAAGGAGAACATATTGCATATATACTTGTGCGTCATCGCTAGTGTCGAGAAAGCAAAACAAAAAAGAAAAGCTGCGCACCAAAGTCTTTTTCGCAGCGGCTCGCAAGAAGAAAATAATTAGTTCCGTCGATCCGTTTTGCAGATACAAGCGATCAAAAGCGATCACGAGATGGCGAGGAGGGCGTTTCTACCTAAACAATCTGTGATTTTTCGAAGAAGGTATTTTACCAATCTGAACTATTCGATTCGCCCTATGGTTGAAATTAGGGTTCGTCATCGTATCATCGTAAAATCCTAGTTTTGACATAGAATTGATATAGAAATTAATCGTTGTGTAGGGGTTGTCCATAGGATTGCTTGAATTCAGCAAATTGCTAGAAATACTTTGAAGGTTAAGAGGTAAGGAGTTCTTCTTATCAAAAGTATCCGTTTTTAATTTAAAGATCAAGCCTTTAAGTTGTTTTAATATTGTTTATGTTAAATTGCATGAAACTGGACATAATTATTTGTTGCCGGATACTTGCCAATAGTGTTTTCAGATATTATTTGGGTTTCGGGATAATTTTCTGAGTTATGTTTTACACGTGTAGAGGAGATAGGTTGGTAGTATGGTGTGGTTATGGCTTTGCATGTTTCCTATAGGTTAGACATGGATTTTTTTTTTATATAGAATTATGTGCTTTATGTGCTCCTAGTTGATTTACATGTTATCGAATCTACTTAGCAGGGTATTCGTTAATAAGCACGAATAGACGGGGTACCTTGGGCATAGTAAGACCCATGTCGGAAGTGTGACTAACTATATTAGCCAAGCCGTTCTTAAGGCGGTGTGCTTATAAGTGTACCTTGGGCATCAGCAAGTCCCATGTTGGAGGTGTAGTTAGTTGTGCTAGCCGAGCTGTATCCTGCGCCTTAAAGCTAGTAGACAAGAATCACGGATAGGAAACAGACAAGGACATGAGTATGTTAAGTAAGTAGTTAATGTAACTAAACATGTACGTGCAATGTAAACGGATATAGTAAAATAGGCATGTTTTCTTATGCATTGATTGTGTACTACCAAGTGGTTTTTCCCTTATGTTAAAAGCATGGTTCTAAATTGTTTGTGAAAGTGGATATAGTAGATTCATGTCGTGTCTTTCGGCTTATGACAACCATGAATCTCACTTTTGATCTTCTTTCTCCTTACTAAGCTTATGCATGAGCTTACTCCTCTTTTGGAATAAGAAGATATGCAGGTTGGTGATGTTTCTGAGGAAGAGTCCGAAGATCAGGCTTAGGATTGGAGCTTATGGAGTTTATGATCTAGTCTATTGTTTTAATACCTTTTGAATAAGGCATTGTTGCCAGTTGCTTCGGTCGTTCCTTTCTTTTTAGACATGGATGTTCATTTGGGATGCTAGCATTTATTTCAGTTATTTATGATATAGTTTTGTGTGATTACTTTACGGTTGGGTTGTTATATGTAAGACCACGAGGTCTTAATCCCGAGTCTTTGGTTTGTTTTACTTCCGCATTTATTGTTAATTACTCTGATATGACGTAAGGCTTACGTGAGGTTTAGGGTTTTCTCTAAATGTCACGTGCCGAACGTCCCATTTTCCGGATAAGGACTCGGTGTCCGGGACGGGGGCGTTACAGAACCGAGCCGAACTTTATATTTCCCATGTTTTTTTTAACCTTATATTTCCCAATGTTGACTGGATTCAAGATTTTATTATTTTATTTCTTTAATGATATGTGTTATGTTATAGCTTTATTAGATTTATCTTAAATCATTAGGTAAACCTTCAAACTTCATTATATCCGCTAAAAAAATCATTATATTTATTTTACTCATCATTATATAGTTTTCCAGCTTCTCGCTCTATATTCACATTCATTAGAAAATAAGTGACTAATGTGTTTCTAAAATAAATAATATTTAATAACTTGTTGTTTAGACCGTCGCTTGCAAACCCATTAAATTATAACACGGTGATGTTGTTTTTTATTTTGAATTGAAATAATACAATTATCATATATAACTCAATAGTGTCGTTGTATCTGTGACGTGCGACATGTTTATATCGGTATATGTGATACATAGTGTCCAGCAACCAACTTGTACAACGATAATATGAAACGATACATTTCATGTGATTGTACTATTTTGACACAATCTCAATCTCAAGAAGATGCATTCGTCAATTTACTTCTTCCGGTGTAGGCACTGAGCTGTTCGCGGAGCCAGTTATGGCGGCCTCTAAGGCTCTGGAAAAAAATCAAGGAACTATCTGAAGCTTGGTTTATGCTAGTGGTGTTGCTTCTACTACTTATGCTACTGTTGGTATGGTTCGATTTTTTTAACTTAATGTGTCATATCTAGCCTATTTATCTCGGTGCTGTAAAAGTAACTTTATTTGGCCTAAAGGTATTGTTGTTATATTTGGTTCATTATGGCTTATGTCCAGTGTTTTGGAGGTCATGAGGAGTGCATTTGGACTGCTCCTCGGTATGCATCCTCTATTGATTGAATCCTATTGATGATTCCGTTTACTGTTATTATGGCTAAAATTTCCTCTTAATCTACCGTACATGATGTGATTTGGAAGATCTAAGATGCTGCCTTCGTCTTATTTTCCTATAGTTATAATCTGTTGATGGCCCAATTCCATGGCTGCACTTGAGGATATGTTGTCGTGGAGGTGATGATACCATAGTCTAGAGTGATGACTTAAATTATGGTCGTTTTTTTTTTCTTTTTGGCTCTTAGTTTCATGATGTAAATGTTGTGCTTATTGACGATGGTGAAAATAGACCTGGCCACGTGTCACTCTTATAACATCCCAAGGTTGAGAGAGAAAGATAAGAGGGAAGCATTTAGGGCCAGGAGCCCCATACCAGTAAGACCCTACCCCAGGAGGGAGGTCTGTCCATGACCCTACCCCAGCAGTGCAGCTCGGCCTAGTCTGGGGGTAGGATGCGCAGCCCAGGTCGAGACGACCTGAGGAGCCCATCGGAGGCCGACTGGCTCTTTCCCTATATGATAATCCGCACATGTGCCTATATTATAGGAGAATCCCTGGATTACCGGAAGGAAATCCTATAATTCGAATATAATCATAATTATCTTTTGCTAGAGATAAACACGTGATGATCCTTAGGGTTTAAGGGTTCTACGAGTTGTTTGACAAGGAAAGGGGTGAGACGTCTCCCTATATAAACAACCCTAAGGAACTACGAATGACTTGATTCCAATTTAGCTATTGGATACGTAGGCAACTTGAGAGAAGCTAACTCTCAGGCTCAGTCTTAATCACACCAAATCACGGTCCCCATTGTTTCTGTTCTTGTTTGAATCGTCCTAGAGGTTATTTGGATCCGTAGGTGATATTCGACATCATCAATTGGCGCTAGAAGGAGGGCCTCTTTTGTTACGATTTGATCAAGAAACAGCGATGGTACCACCAAAAAATACCAGAAAAAGGACCCAAACGGCGGCAGCTAGAGACGCCGGAGAAGTAGACCCAACTGCTACTACTAGCCAACCCCAAACCAACCCGGAGGAAACGCTGGCAGATCCAGCACAGCAGGCCTTGCTGGATGCGTTACGTAATTTGGATGTTCCAGCTTTCAAAAGTGTGCTAGGTTTGGCCCTAAAAGGGCGAGAAGAGGAAGCTCCACAAAACGTGGACCCAAAGGGTAACCTGGCAAATAAGGAGGATAGAGGAGAAACTCTCTCCTCCACCTCTCATACGCAGTATAGACAGGTTAAGGCTCAGGCCCAGGAGGCTGCCAGGGCGGAATTATACGGGATCCTGGGAAAGAAAATGGACGATCTCTCTATCGAATCACCGTTCTCAGAGCAGATTTTGAACTACCCACGCCCAGAGAGATTTAAGATCCCAAAACTAGAAGCATATGACGGAACGAAAGATCCCCAGGACCACCTCTTTCAGTATCTAACGCACATGAATTTAGACTGTGCACCCGAGGAGATGAAGTGCAAAGCCTTCCCGGCCTTACTTACGGGCAGGGCTCGTGAGTGGTTCCGAAATTACCACCTCGATCTATTGAGAATTTTGAAACCCTGGCAAGAAAATTTCCGCCAAGCTTTTGTCACAGCTAAACCCTTCCAGAGGAATGTCACGTACCTCCTCACAATTTCGCCGAAAAAGAAGAAAGCGATTCTGCGATGCACGAAAAGATTCAATGAGGAATCTAGGCAGGTCGGGAATGCCGATGAACACCTCCTCATCACCTCTTTCGTAGCAGGCCTACGAGAAGGTAGATTGTATGCAAAGCTTAATGGTCGACTTCCGAAATCAAAGGATGAGTGTATGGATCTGGCATATAAACACTGTCAGGGTGAGGAGGCCAACCGTTTAAAGAGGGAGTCGGAAGCTCCTAAGAAAGAGAGGTCAGAGGACAGATCTGATAGAAAGCGTAAACCAGTATGGGACCGAGTAGCTGCGCCCATAACTGACCGACTCGGGAAGAAAGGGGCCCTTCAAGAGAGAGACTTTATCCCTTTAAACCGATCACGCGAGCAGGTCCTCGCCATAATGCAGAGAAAAGGCATTGCCCGTACTCCACCTCCTATGAAGGGTCCCCGGGAAAAAAGGGATCAGACCAAATACTGTAAGTTTCATGAAGACATTGGTCACGACTCAGGAAGCGAAGGAGGATTTACTGAGAGAGAGATCGACGCTGCTGTTATGGAAGGGAAACTCGATGAGGTCATAGATAGGTCCCGTCACCCAGAACCCCGGGGAAGACGGGAATATAAGAGGAGAGATTTCGGTCATGACCGAAAGGATGATTACAGACGAAGGAGGGATCCGTCCCCAGGACCGGAGGGGCAGCCAGATAATCGCCCCATCAATACCATTAATACCATCTCAGGCGGTCCGAGTACATCGTCCCGACCTGAGGAGCAGAGTGGTAACCGGGCACCGACCAGCACCGACTCAGGAAAAAGACAAAGGTTGTCCGGGGAGGTCGTTTATGGTCCTCGCGATCCTCTTCCCCTCGTCAGCAATAATGAAGGCTTGGTCATCGAGGCGGTAATCAATAAACATACGGTGAAGCGTATTTGTGTAGACACCGGAAGTGCAGTCAATGTGCTGTACTACAATGTGTTTCAGTCCATGAAATTAAAGGATGCGAAAGGTTGCACTTTGTGTCATCCCCGCTTATTCGGATTTGCGGCCACCACCCAGTCCACCCGTGGGTATGATCGACTTACCAACCACCTTTGGGAAAGCACCTCGGGACAGGATCCTTATGGTGAGTTATGTGGTGGTCAGGGCCCCATCAGCCTACAATGTTATCATGGGGCGACCTGCCCTAATAGATCTGCGAGCGGTGATCTCTCCGGCACACATCAGTTTGAAGTTCCCGACCTGGGAGGGAACAGCAGAAGTCAAAGGTGACGTCGAAACAGCCAGGAGCTGCTACACGGCCACTGTAAATGGAAGAATGATGGTACAACAAGTATCTGTGGAAGAGTTGCTCCCAGAGGAGGAAGAAAGTTGGTCATCAGATGATAAAATCGAGGTAGTAAATTTGGGAAAGGAACAAGAAAGTTTGTCAGTCAACATAGGATCATGGATCCCAGATCGGTTTAAAACAGAGCTCGTTGAGATCTTAAAGGAGTTTAGAGATGTATTTGCATGGAAGACAGATGACATGCCAGGCTTGTCCCCCGAGCTAGCCCTGCACAGGTTGCACGTGGACCCAGCCCGGAAACCGATTAGGCAAAAGAAAAGACAGTTTGCAAAAGATCGAATGGAGGCCATTCAAAGGGAAGTAGAGAAGTTACTAAAAGCCGGGATCATACGTGAAGTGTTTTACCCGACCTGGCTCGCCAACCCAGTCCTGGTAAAAAAGCCAGATGGTAGCTGGCGAATGTGTGTAGATTTTACCGACCTGAACAGGGCTTGCCCCAAGGATTGTTACCCGCTACCTAAGATTGACAGGTTAGTTGACTCAACGGTCGGATTTGAAATTTTTGCATTTCTTGATGCATACAAAGGATACCACCAAATTGCCATGGACCCGGACGATGCGGAAAAAACGGCATTCATTACAGAAGAAGGAACTTTCTGCTATGTTACTATGCCGTTTGGATTGAAGAACGCTGGCGCCACTTATCAAAGAGCAGTGAATAAAATATTCGAGAAGCAGATTGGGAAATGCATGGAAGTCTATGTAGATGATCTCTTGATCAAGAGCAGGTCTCTAGATCAGTATATGACCGACGTCCGGGAAGTATTTGGGGTACTCAGGAAGACCCAAATGAAACTTAACCCTAAAAAGTGTACATTTGGGGTCAGGTCAGGTAAATTCCTGGGTTATATGATTTCAAAAGAAGGGATTAAGGCTAACCCGGATAAAGTTGAAGCCTTAAGAATAATGCCACCACCCAGAAGCATCAAGGAGGTGCAAAGGTTAACCGGCCGCATGGCCGCCTTAGTAGGTTCCTCTCCAAGTCGGCACAGCGTGCTTTACCATTCTTTAAAATCCTAAGGAAAGCAAGTCCCTTCCAGTGGAATGAGGACAGTCAGAAGGCATTTGACGATTTGAAGGAGTACTTGGCAGAGCTACCAATCCTGACGTCTCCCCAGGATGGAGAAACTCTGCTTCTATACTTGGCAGTAGTTGATGAGGCAATCAGTGCGGTCCTAATCAGAGAAGAAGGATACATACAAACACCCGTGTTTTATGTAAGCCGAGCTTTACATGGACCAGAACTCAGGTACACGAACGCGGAAAAACTATCTTTGGCTCTGGTACACGCCTCAAGAAAGTTACGACCATACTTCCAAGCACATTCCATCACTATGGTCACAGACCAACCCCTGCGTCAGATCTTGGCGCGACCTGACACCTCGGGCAGACTAGCCAGATGGGTGATCGAGCTGGCAGAATATGATCTGGACTACCAACCCCGAACTGCCGTCAAAGCCCAGGCTTTGGCCGACTTCTTGGCTGAAGGAATTCAGGTCGAGACAGATAAAGAAAACGGTGATGTGAGGCGGTCGATACACTGGACCTTTTCGTGGATGGAGCATCGGGAAAAGAAGGAGCAGGAGCAGGTCTTTTGCTCCTCAGTCCGAAGGGGGAAGAATTCCCGTATGCACTGCGTTTCAACTTTGCAGCTACAAACAACGAGGCAGAATATGAGGCTTTAATTACTGGGCTCCGATTAGCCAACAAGCTCGGAGCAGATAACCTGCACGTATTCAGTGACTCCCAGTTGGTGGTTAACCACATCAAGGGTGAATACGAGGCAAAGGAGGAATCAATGAAGAAATACTTGGCAGCAGCACAGGCTTTGCTAAAAAACTTCAAGTCAGTCCATATAGAGCAGGTCTCTCGATCCAGGAACAAAAAAGCTGATGCCTCTCCAAGTTGGCATCTAATTTCTTCTCAGATAAAAAAGTTCTGGTGGAACAGCTGACCGAACGAAGTTATGTTCTGAGCGAAGTACAACCGATTAGCCAACAGGCCACCTGGATGGACCCCATAACCTCTTATTTAAAACACGGTATTCTACCAACTGACAAGGTTCAGTCCAGGAAGATCAAGCTACAAGCAGTCAGGTATGCTCTTTTTGATGACATCCTATACAGACGATCGTTTATATCACCATGGCTTAGGTGTGCTACCCAGGAAGAAGGAAATTATTTACTCAGGGAAATCCACCTCGGCATTTGCGGAAACCACGCAGGAGCCCGGACACTAGCTCGTAAATGCCGCTTGTTCGGGTATTATTGGCCAACCATGCAAAACGACGCAAACGACTTGGTACTGAGGTGCAAGTCATGCCAGGTGCATGATAACTTGTCTCACCAGCCAGCGCAGAACATGATTCCTTTGGTCTCTCATTGGCCCTTTTATCGGTGGGGGTAGAGACTGGTTGGACCCCTTCCCGAGCTCAGGTAACTTACGGTTTCTTGTCGTGGTCGTTGATTACTTTACTAAGTGGGTGGAGGCCGAGGCCTTGACCACCATCACCGCAAAGCAATCGTGAAATTTCGTGGAAGAATATCGTCTGTCATTTTGGGATACCCAAGATCCTGGTGTCGGACAACGGGCATAATTTGAGGATCGGACGATCGAGGGCATGGTGCGCCGGTGGGTATAGTCCAACATTTCACCTCGTCGGTTATCCCCAGGCAAGCGCCGGCAGAAGCGCACCAACGAGCAGCTCAAGTTTGGGTTGAAGAAGAGATTGGAAGAAGAGGGACAAGCATGGGTCGAGCATTTGCCTAACATCCTTTGGGCGTACAGAACGACTCCAAACTCAGCTACCGGAGAAACTCCTTTTGCTTTAGCTTATGGATGTGAAGCAGTCATTCCGGCCGAAATAGGGCTCCCCTCCCCGAGGACAGAGCTCCACACAGTCACAGACCAGGACATCGAGCTCAGACATGCCAAGGACAACTTGGAAGAGGCCAGGGAAGTGGCCTATATCCGGATGGCAAGGTACAAGCAAAGAATATCCCAGTATTACAATTCTAAGGTTAAGCATTCGTACTTCAAAGAAGGAGACTTGGTGCTTAGGAAGAACGAGGCCAGTAAGCAGGGTCCCCAGGGAAAGCTTAACCCGAACTGGGAAGGCCCGTACAGAGTGGTAAAAGTTCATGGCAAAGGTGCTTACCAGCTAGCTAATGCGAGTGGCCAGACCGTACCAAGAAGCTGGAATGCCAGCAACCTTAGGAAGTTTTATGCCTGAAACGAATCCAGGCTTGATTCTATCTTTCCATTTTATGTTGTCTTTTTCAATAAAAGTGTTATCAAACACCTTTGAGTTCTAATAAATATATGATTCTTTCATGTTATATATTGTTATGCTATGTACTGTGATTATATTTTGTTAACTGAGTCAGGTTACACTCAGAAGGTTTGCAAAAGTCAAACCTCCTAAGTCTGCGCAGTCAGCCGATTTAATCGAGTCTGCAAGTCGGACTCGAAAGCTTGAATACCACAAGCTTCCCGAGTCCTCAAGCCGGGATGGGTTTTAATCGAGTCGAGTTATACTCGGAAGGTTTGCAAAAGTCAAACCTCCTAAGTCCGCAGTCAGGCGGAATTAAGCGAGTCTC
>JAOBSW010001144.1:0-138767 GCA_026214975.1 Gentiana macrophylla
GCAAGTCAGACTCGAAAGCTTGAATACCACAAGCTTCTCGAGTCCTCAAGCCAGGACAGAGGGTTTTAACTGAGTCAGGTTATACTCAGAAGGTTTGCAAAAGTCTAACCTCCTAAGTCTGCAGTCGGGCCGATTTAATCGAGTCTCGCAAGTCGGACTCGTAAAGCTTGAATACCACAAGCTTCCCGAGTCCTGGCCGGACAGGGTTTTAAGCGAGTCGAGTTATACTCGGAAGGTTTGCAAAAGTCAAACCTCCTAAGTCCGCAGTCAGGCGATTTAATCGAGTCTCGCAAGTCGGACTCGAAAGCTTGAATACCACAAGCTTCCCGAGTCCTCAAGCCAGGACGGGGTTTTAAGCGAGTCGAGTTATACTCGGAAGGTTTGCAAAAGTCAAACCTCCTAAGTCCGCAAGTCGGGCCGATTTAATCGAAGTCTGCAAGTCAGACTCGAAAGCTTGAATACCACAAGCTTCCCGAGTCCTCAAGCCAGGACATGGTTTTAACTGAGTCAGGTTATACTCAGAAGGTTTGCAAAAGTCAAACCTCCTAAGTCTGCAGGTCAGGCCAGAATTTAACTGAGTCCTGCAAGTCAGACTCAGAAAGCTTGAATACCACAAGCTTCCCGAGTCCTCAAGCCAGGACAGGGTTTTAACTGAGTCAGGTTATACTCAGAAGGTTTAAGACTAAGTCAAACCTCCTGAGTCTGCAGGTCAGGCCAGAATTTTATCAAGACTTAGTATGTCATCCAAACCGTCAGTAATGCAAGCCATACTGGGGGGAGAAGGGGGCATCCATAAGACAGAATTCGAACCCAAAATAAACTAAGTACAAAACGTAGTGGGCAGGGCACCACAAAGTATAAATGAAGTACATAAACTTGGACAACAAAAAAAGTTTCAAAGTTTTCAGAAAAACAATACAAGGATAAACAATCAGGTCTGGGTTCTCGGAGTCTGCTCTGTCGAAGATGGAGTTGGCACAGTACCCTGAGAAGTGGGACGACGTCGGGCATATTTGACACCAATGTCTTCGCCTGCTTTAAACTCGCTCAGCCGGGCATCATAAATCTGACCTGCTCCTTCCTTGTACATGGAACGATAATGCATAAGGTCAGAAAGAACCAGCTCAGGGCGTTGTTCTTTTGCCTCGTCCACACCAGTCGTGTATCCATGTTGCATAACAGGGTTCAGAATGACCTTCAAAGCACCGGCTAGATGATCAGAAGATTTATACTCATGCACGCATCGGGCATCCCGGGCAGGAAGAGAAGCTTCCAGAGCAGTCAGATCAGCTCGGACCTTGGCTAGCGCCTGCCCGAGCTCAGAGTTCTTTGCCACATACTCATCATGCTTGGCCTGGAGTTTGGTAGTACACTTGGCCCTGGTCTCCGTGAGTTCCTTCTTTAGAGCCGCAACCTCCTGGTCCTTAGCCTTTGAGGCCTCTTTATACTTATCACGTGCAGCCCGGAGCTCCTCGATCGTCCCCTGCAGAGCCTCCTTACTCGCTGCAGATTCAGCAAGGCGGTCCAGGAATTCCTGGCCGACCTGGGCACCCTGGAAAAGACAGAGGAAAGGTAAGGAGGAAACAAGACGCATAGGAATAACTGACATATTTATACAAGAACTTACCACAGCGGCGAGGTCCTGGTCTGACAGTTCGTACAACCGATTGTGCCCGGGGGAAGATTGCTCCTCAGGAGAACTCTCAACGTTCTCTATGGTCTGGCGAGCCACTTTTCTTTTCTTGGACCGAGTTTTCCGGGTTGAGGGAGAGACTACCTTCTTCTTCCGGCTAGGATCGATCGCATCTTCTCTTGTCTCCTGATCTTCATCCACATTTATCCGCTACACTTCCCCAGATGAGTCATCTGGTTGTCCGGACAAGAGTTGGACTGAGGTGGGAGTCAGGACAGTCCCAGCAGCTCAGAGATGTCCCGGCTCTATGTTTTCCTACCGCTCAGTCTCCTGGTTAGGCTCGTCGGGGTTAACAGGAGGAACCACTTCGTCATTCACGTCCTCCAAAAGATCAGCAATGGAAGACACTGCCAGAATAAATAACAAGAAATGTCAGAAGATATTTTACAAATAGCAAAGTACGACAAGGAACAGACATTAAAGCCCTACATATCCTGTACTCTTCCTTATCTAACTCCTTGTATGGGTCAGGACCCGCAGTGGGCAACTGAGCAGCGAAAATCAACTCGGAGGAGTACTTTTTCTCTTTGATGTATACTCCGCTTCTGCGAATGTCGGCTAGCAGTTTCCGATCCACGTCAGTTGGTCGCGGATCGCTGTCCAGGTCCAAGGAGTTCCACCTGCCCAGGTTCCGAGTCACCTCTGGACATATGAAGAAGAATCTGGTCTTCCAACCTTTGTACGAAGTATCTCCCGGCTCTGTGAATTGAACGTCAGGCATGAAATCCCCCCGACGAGGGAAGCAGTAGTACCCAGCCTGCCCAGGCACTTGTTTGCGCTGAAAGAACAATCGAAATGTTTGGACTTTAAAGGGGATGCATGCACATCTACACCAAATGGCGAAACCCACTATTGCCCTTATTCCGTTGGGCACGATCTGGGCCAACCCTAGGTCGTAAAGTTCCAGGACAGACAAAATGGCCGGCAGATAGGAAACCTTAAACCGCACAAAAGCTGCTCCCTGTACACGGCGCAGTACCCTGCCGGAGCTTGATAGGCATAAACACCAGGAGCCGGGATAATGGGTTTGAAAAGCGGATTTGTTAGGTTGTATTGTTTACAGATGCGGGTCAGATCCGTGGTAGTTATTTTGGTATCGATGCCATGACAGGCCGCCTGTGATTTCAGAGCCATAAAGGCCTTAAGGGAAAGGACGAATCTAGAAGATGAGGAAGAAGGGGGAGGATTGAAAAAAGAAAGGGCAGGCCTCTCGAGATTGACTCCGGTAGTGGTAATTTCTTCCTCTAATTCCGGCTCCGATTCAAATAATGCCTCAATGGAACTATCAGTAAGAATTATAGGTTCGCTCATTAACAACAAAAAATACTTAGAAGAATAAGAGAAGAAAGAAAGCTTACTTGAGTAGAGAGATCGGAGAAATGGAAGAATGGAATGGCAACCGTCCCGACTTCACACTTGATTTAAAGAGTAACATCTGAGGGGGTTGATGAGACTAGGGAGTTATAAAACCCCAAAAAGAACTCTTGGAATAACCGCCCCATTATTGCGTTGTGTATAAAGACGCTTCGTTTCTCGCACTCAATACGGCAGTCTAAACGGTGGCAGGGACACGTGTCAAGGTAAGCATATTAACTTGAAACGTCCGAGCTGATCTCAGGTCTACCCAGCTCCTAGGTAGTCTGGCCAGACCTGGGGGGGCTTATGACGATGGTGAAAATAGACCTGGCCACGTGTCACTCTTATAACATCCCAAGGTTGAGAGAGAAAGATAAGAGGGAAGCATTTAGGGCCAGGAGCCCCATACCAGTAAGACCCTACCCCAGGAGGGAGGTCTGTCCATGAACCTACCCCAGCAGTGCAGCTCGGCCTAGTCTGGGGGTAGGATGCGCAGCCCAGGTCGAGACGACCTGAGGAGCCCATCGGAGGCCGACTGGCTCTTTCCCTATATGATAATCCGCACATGTGCCTATATTATAGGAGAATCCCTGGATTACATGTGGAAACATTTAAGGTCCGACAAGGAGAGGTTAAAACTACGATGTTATACTTCGGACAATTGCGAATGGATGGTTGACGGTAGGAAGGTTGAAGGTTGCAAGAACTTCGAGATAACCGCGTACACTGAAACTCACACTTGCGGATTGGAGTTATTAACCAACGATCATAGGCAAGTCAGGCCCGGACTTATAGGTCGTTTTGTAAGGGAGAACCTCATTGAACTCGGCTCCGATTTCACGACAAGACATTTAATAGTTGAGGTCAAAAGAGTATTCAACATAGACCTTGATTATCAGCGTGCGTATCACTGTAGACAGAAAGCTTTGGAATTAATCGGCGGAAGCATTACACTGTCGTATTCTAAACTACCCGCCTACTTTTACATGTTGGAGAAAAAAAATCCTGGAACTATCACTGACATAGAGATTGATGCACTTGGTAGGTTAAAGTATTGTTTCATGGCTTTGAATTCTAGTATCGAGGGGTTTAAGTATTGTCGGCCTATTTTAGTTGTGGACGGTACACATCTGAAAACAAAATGCGAGGGGACATTGTTAGTATCTATCAGTGTAGACGCGGGTGAGCATCTCTTTCCGTTAGCGTTTGCCGTGACCGACGGAGAGAGTATCCAGGCGTGGACGTATTTTATGCTTCAAGTGAAGTCGTTAATCGGAGAACGTAGAGACATGGTGTTTGTATCAGACAGGGGGCCAGGCATATATCCTAGAGGGGGGGTGAATAGGATATTTAACGGGTTTTTAAATTTTAATTAGCCTTTTTGGAGTTTAATTGATTAACCTAATGTGAATAATAAACTAGGCGGAAGATCTAGCTAATATCACGTGTATAGGTTAATTTTCTTGTGAACGGACAGATTCAGAATCTGTTTTAACGTGTTGATTAACTTAGTCAGTTTAGCATGCAGATTCAGTGTGTTTCTATTTTAATTTCGTACAACAATTTTCCAGATTTTATGTTTGATAAAATCTAGTTCTTGTGATGTAAATAGGCACAAAGATTACTATACTATTACAACACTTAGGGGATCAAATGAAAGGGGGTACAACTCAATACGGTATTCTGACTTGTTATAGCCTTTAAAACACTTTGGAGTTTGAAACCAAAACACAACAGTGACACAGTCACTTAGGTTCAAAACTCAGTTCTGTTTCTAAAGGATAACACAACAGAATAAATACACAGACTTGGTACTTAAGCAAACTAAGTCTATTTCTCAAAAGGAACGGTTTGAAAACACAGCACTTAGAAAACTCAGAGTAAACACGTGAACTTACTGAATGAGTCACAGACTCAGGTGTGAGAGGAACAGTGCAAGTGAGAACAGAAATAGCAACCGCAGATTGTAGCAATCCTAGTCATAATCCAGCCCAAATTCAATCCCACACTTCTATATTTCAATACTCGAATGAGTAAGAAAATACGTAGCAAACAAACCCAGGTTACAAGGCACAGATTTTAGTAAGAGAGGAATGTTTGATCAGTTTTAGTTATCTGATCAGTTTTGATATATCTGATATATGTAGGCAGTGAAGTGAAGTGGTGTAATGCATGTGTAGTAAATGAGGTGCATTGAGACACTAATCGAGAGTGTAGGGTGGCGTGTTATGCAATGACCAAGGAGACTTAAATGAGACTGTTTAGATACCCGAGACTTAAAGTATTAAAGTCATAATATGCTGGCCGACTTTTCTGACAGTAATAAATGTACAAATAAAATTACTTTAGACACATGACCCATTCCAAAATTTTTATTTTGTTCATTTTATATTAAATTATCCTAAATGAATGCAATAGCCCATATAGTCAGATGTTGGGGTTTTGTGTATTTATATTTTAGTGTGACACAAATATAGAGATAAATTTGTTCACACTCCCGGGACACAAAGGACATCATTTCTGTAATATTTATCACATAGCACATATCACAAAAAAAAAACATTTTTACAGATCTGCCCCTTTCAAGTATATCACATCTCATAAGAGATCAATACTTGTATACACAGTTTAAGATACATAAAATGTCATAAGTACCAATATATGCATGTTATGTGAAGTGTGTGACTGTGATTTGATTCAAGGATGTAGTGCAGTCCTTAAGAGTCCAAATATATCAATTTAAATCACGGAAATCACATAAAAACAGACACAATGTGAATCATTAATCAGAATTCGTTTGACAGGAATTAAACAGATTTCTCCAATTTAAAGGGTACAAGGTTTCCCAAACACTGTTTAAATTGGATCATAAATCAAACTATACAGAGATTCTGATTTCATCAAACACGCAGTTAATTGACACATTGCAAATTGTTTTAGCAAAATCAGATCACATAATTTACATGCTGTTTAATACTTCAGATTTTACTTTATGGTTTCAACAGATTCAGATAGAGCAAAGAGTAGATCTACTGCACATATTCAAACATTCATACATATTCAGAAATATCTAGATTCAGTGAAACAACAATGAAACATGCAGGACCTCTTGACTCTTTTAAGATTTTATCTAAGACTTAATCGCATGCGTAGGGAAGATAGAGAAGGAGACTTGATACCTGAGCCGATTATTTATCAAATCGGACCTTACCATTGTTAGATCTCCGATTTGAATTTTTTTTGGTGTAGAAAAGTCAGATAGGACAACGCCAGTTGCAACTTTCTTCAATCAGGTGTAAATAAAATTTCGAGCTTCGATGTCTATCGGTTTTTCTTCGAATGGTGAAGGTTTTGCAGCAGGATTTTATCATGAATAGAGATGGGAATATCTATCATATTGATAGCCGATTTAGATATCATGATTTTCTGGATTTGGAGATGATGAATCGATGAAGCTGATGAAGAAACTGAGAGAGAGAGATTCAGAAAGAGAGTGCGGCTGAGAAATGAGCTAGGGTTGGGTTATTTTGGTGGGTTAAAAGCTTTTATATGGTAACAGTGGGTCGGGCTGAGCTGCTATTCGAGTAATGTTCAGTTCATGTGTTAAGATAGCTTGGCCGGGTTTTTGGTTGACAAATGAGGCCCAATCATTTTATTTATTTATGAATAATGAATTTCTGGGACAGATTTTTTGGACTAGATAATATTGTGTTTGGCCCAAACCAATATTTTTGTATTAGTGTCACACCATATCATATTTGAGTTTATGATAAATGTATCAATTAACTAATTGATTTAATCATTTATGGTGTGATTGTGTGTGCAAGTGTGTTTCAGGGTACCTGCAAAACAAAGTATAAAAATGCTGTTGTAAGTCACATGACTTCGTTGCAGGTTAGTCAACAATAAATATATAACACATAATATTTAGATAAATGTAAAATTAATCAAACCAATAAATTCGGGATATTGTGGGCACAACAATTTCCCAACATGTATGTGTATATATGTATAAGTTTATATGTGTATATATGTATATGTATGTATATATGTATATATGTGTATATATGTATATATATGTATATGTGTATATATGTACATATGTGTCTGGAAGCCTTATGATACACACACACACACACACACACACACACATATATATATATATATATATATATATATATGTGCATATATATATATTTTTTGTAAGAATACTATCTTTTTATTAATGGAAGAAATAAAGTGCTACAAGAAGTTTGCCATATCCCGGTCCGCCCCAAGTTTGCGTGATAGAATGCATAACATGGCCTCCTTAAACCCTGTGTGTGGCAAACCCAGTGTAGGAAAATCACACAGGGAAGAGTACTCGCTCTATGCATTCCCAAAAAATCCCAAACTTCAAAAATGTGTACAACAGTGGAAATCAGAAGTAAAATAATGGCGTCTGTGTGTCTCGAATCTTGTAGGAGTGAAAAGTGACTCGATCGCTGATTATACATCCGAAAGTATAACACATCACAGTCGTCGTCGTGCATAGACCGTTGCATCCGCTTGAGAGTATGTAACGTCCAGTTCCGATACTGAGCATTGGCTACCACCATCACGTAGGGCAAAACATCAAAAAGCAATAAAAGAGGGAGCACCATTGTAATCCACGAAAGGAACCAAAACACCTGAATTGCACCCCTATCAGAGTGGTAGGGGTGCGTCCTAGGCTCAATACACTCCAGAGATCTAGTCCCGTTGAAAGGGGGCGTATCAAAGGACTCTGTCCACATCACCAGCACACATGATAAGTGGAAAATACCAATCAAAATCCAATGAGTAAAGTAGATAAAGAACAAAAACACCTGGTTTGCACCCCAACCAGGACTGGAGGGGTGCATCCATGTAAACAGAGTGAGTGGTATGTATGCGTTTTGACTCCCAGGGCGCCTTCCTTGTCTGCAGTCTGTCAATCTGTAAACACTGTGTAACGCAGTACAAAGTAGACTTGTGTGTATATATATATATACACACATTCTTTGGTTTTTATTCAAATTTTGTTGCGTTGTAACAGTAGACGAGGGGGTGATAGAAGAGAAGATTGTTTTTACCAACGTCATAGAATATTTGATGATGACGTGGGAGAACAGATGCTGGACAGAGCCAGCAGAACAGAGCTTATATTTTCGATCTAACGGATGCCTCACTTCCGGCAGAGGCTATACCAAGCTGCTGAGAACGGGAAAAGATGCTCTATTGAGCAGACCTAATGAAATTTTCTACGAGCTACGCTATATAAGGAGCTCCAATACAAAGCCTAGAGATTAGGCCGACACATCGGATTAGAAGGAATCGAAAACACCCTAGTGATGCATGCATTTCTAAGAACCTCATCAGGTCGAGGCATACCATAGGATAGGTCGAGATTTTTCTTTTTGTAATTCCAAACAACATTTATTTGTCGTTTGTTTCACGTTTTTTAATCATAGATTTATTCTTTATTAAATTATGGACATTTTCATTGTGATTGCCCGTAACGGTTTATTTCCCCTTCGTGTGTTATTTCAAAAGATGCACCATCTTACACATTTCAAAATTAACTAAGGCATTTCATACTACAAATTTTCAATACACATGTCAAAATTAAGGCATACAATAATACTACAAATTGTTAGGTGTATTGCCCGAAAGACAATTTGTGTAATTGTTTTTAATAATGAATGACGGAATTTATCTCACCTTATTACTTGCTTTGTTTGTAAAGTAATACACTGCTGCAAACCCTAAGTATATCTGTATGTAACCACTTAACTCAGTGTATGGATTACACGTGAGGATTGAGTTAGTGGTGATATACTTAAACTGTTAGTCCGTGGTGAACTTAATCAGAGTTTAGGGTCTCTTGATTAAAACACCAATAATGGCGCTGAGAACACCTTAGGGTGTGATAGTCTTATCGGATTTGTCGGTAGAGGGTACTACGTGGGGCATTTATATATGATGGCATTCATATAGAATTTGGACCGATTTAATCTGTATTTCTTGGTATAATTCCGTAATCGAGGAATCTTATTAAATCATTAGATGATCATATATGGATCAACCTTAATCCCGAGGTGATCACACAGGATCTTTGCATGTCCCGTGGTAGTGTTTGATGTGTTAATTACGGTTCACTTTAATATGTGTTCCAAGCCACTTCTCATTGGCACTATCTCCAGGATGAGTGAGTAGTTACGATTTTCACAGACATGGAATCCATTCCTTCTGCGGGAAGTAGAGAGGCGATCCCTTGTTTGTTAGCCCTAAGAAAGTGATCGATCCCGGGAGTTCACATTTGACTAATTAGCTACTAGTGAGGATATGTGTACTAATTGATCATTAGGGGTTAATGGTAAATAAGGATAAGATATTACGAGTCGGGTTCACGGAGACTTCCCACTCAGAATGGGCGATCTATGGAGGGTTAATCCGTATGTAGTGATTATATCAATGGGACGCTTATTCACTACATGGGTTGAGTATAAGTATACATCTATAATCGGTAGAGTTCGATTTCGGGTTTATGGTGGCGTAATCCCGGAATTAATAATTAATGTACTTATTCGGTTCGATGAATAATTGATTATTGGATTTCTTGGTTATAGGTCAGTGGACCCCGATGTGAAGCACGTAATTCGGACTAATAATCTTTTATTTGGGCCTCGGTTATAATTAATTGGTTAAAAATGGGCTAATTAATTGATATGCATGGATATTATTTAGTTAAATTTAAATAATATAATACACATAAAAGACATTTTATGTGGGCTTTTTGACCCTAAAGGTGGCGCCAATATCATCATTTAATTAGAGAGAAATTAGTTTTCTTGGATAATTATTTGACATGTGATTTATCTTTTATTTGTTAAACGATAATTCATGGAATATTAGATAATAATGTGATTTATCCTAATTTGTTTGGGATAATCATTTTATTTATCTTTTATTTGAAAAGGATTAATGTGATAATTATCACTTAATTATTTAATCCTTGGAGGGCATTGATTACTCTCTATATATAAAGAGAGTTATAAAGTCTAATGAAAGGTACTATTCACGTCACTATTCACCGAGAGAAATTGGCGAAAAATTTGGCCTCTATTCTGTAGGGTTCGAGTTGGAAAAATCTTGGGATTTTTAAGTTTGCATATCAAGGAGGCTCGTGTATCAAGAAGGGTGTCCACCAACCGCCGTTTGGAGAACACATCGGAAGATCTTGGCTTCTCTTCCTACTATTGGTAACTTGATCTTAACCCCCTTGTAGTAGTTTAAGTCCTTTAATTATGTATTGTGATATATAAGTCGTGATCCATCTGTTGCGCGTAGATCTAACTCGCTTAGATCTAAGAACCTGCATCCTTCATGTGGTATCAGAGAAATGTTCCACGATTTATATAATCATAATCGTAATTAAACGATTTAAAGGAGTGGAATTGCATGTAGGTGATATTTTACTTATTATTATGCATTAATAATTTTTAAATTGCAATGGTTGAAGAGATGGATTGGGGTTGGCACCGTTTTCCCGTTAGATCTATTGTAAACTCATATAAACGATGAAAATTCGTTCGTATGAGTATAGGAAATTATGTAATTTATGTATTATTGCAATTTTAATTTCCAGAAAATAGATCTGTACATTAGCTGTTTAGTATTTTCGTTTTTTTCGTTGTTTGAGCCGTTAAAACTAAGATCCCTCCGGTCAGAATCAATATTGGAAGTTGATGAACAATCCCACAAATTTTGGTGTCGATCAGAGTCCGTTTGGGTTTCCGTTCGTTGCTGCGAAGTGGCTGCTGTAACAGAAAAACGCAGGATTCACAGAAACCCTAACTGTGACTTCTTCGATTTTCTGGGAACAATTGGACCGTTCAAATTAAAATCCGACCGGTCAGATCGATAATCATGGAGTTTTGGACGTGAGATAAAATTTTCAGGACGATCGGGATTCATCTTCATCCCCGATCGATCTCGGGAAGTATATGATGCGCTGCTGTGAAAGTCTGTTTCAGCAGCAAGTTGGGCGGCTCACTGAGGAAGATTGACAAGTCAAAGCTCCGATCCGACCGTCCATCTTGAAGTCCGAAGAATGTAGATCAGATCTGGAAATTTTCATCCCGATCCAAGTTCGTTTGATATGCCGATCGTCGAAGATTCCTAACAGCTGCAGATTAGGGTTTTAATTTATTTTCGAATAGATTAGTTGCGGGAAGTGCTTGGCGGTCATCTCGGTGTTTATTTTCCGCACTAGTATACATGTGTAGATTGTATGAGTAGAACCGGAAAATTGCCATGACACATGCATCATATCATGAATTCCACTCCATATGCATACATGTAGAAATTAATTCGAGGAATTAGTTAGGCATGTATAAAACACACGTTTAGTTTTAATTAATTGTTTGATATTAATTAGAAACTAATTAGGGTAAAACCGAGGAACACGGGTTTTTCAATCGTTGAGGTTGGGTGATGGATTCTCGGTGAATCCCACTCTGCGAAAGCATAAGGAGTAAAATCCCGAAACCTCGTGGTTAAGGTGTTGGATTCTTGGTGAATTCCACCTTACCAAGAGCGAGATTACGTTTTTGTTCCGTAGTGTCTACGTGAAAGTTTGATGTTTAAGGACTGGATAATCACGGGCAAACAGGTTCGAAAGTGGTTTAACCACGGTTGGGTGGTCAACAGTAGCTACGGCTCAATCGACTTCACCCTCCACGTGTGGCGTTTGCACGGGTGCAGCATCTTGAGCCATCCGAAGAGCCACTACGGCTCAACGGACCTCTCTAGCCTTGACCCGTCCGGCGGCCACATATGTTCTAACGAATAGGTCGGGTGGGCTAGCCCACATAACCGACAACATTCGGGCCTATGATTTATTGTTCCTTAATGTAACATCAAATCCAAAAGCGTGATCGATAAACCCACCACTTTTTCAAAATATTGAGTGGGAGCGGGAGAGGCGACGGCCGACCCCACGGCCTCTTGTTGACACAAGCAACGTGAGAGAATGGTGACGCCTCGTGCCGGCTGGGACCGGCTCCCAAGAAGGCCTTCACGCTATCAAAATTCAAGGCTTGGTCTCGAAAGGATAGGATTTTGGGTACTCGTCGGGTCACCGACCGACCCTAGGCGGCACACTCGGGGTCTACCTAAAAATCGAGACAATAGGTCACACTCATAAATGGTATTTTTGGTAGTACCTTGGCTGAAAAGGAAAGGTGATTGACGATCACAAATGAGATGTTCGATTCTCAATCGATCTTCAATATTAATCGAAACCTCTTTGACCTCCCCTAGGCGGCATTGAGGCATTAGATTAAATCCTTGGAGCAGTAGGATAGACTATAAGTACTTAGTTTATGTTCTAAAATTTGAGTAGTGTATGATTTGGATTTATTTTACATCAATTTTATTTACAAGCTGTTAAATATATCTCTACAAGGTGCTAGGCTGCTAGTGTAAAATTGACTAGAAATGACTTCGTTAAAAAGTGGTAAGTAACTAGAGCGTTGTATTTATTAATCTCACATGCGATTAATTTTTGGAAGAGATATTTCTCTTGAAGCCTTCAAAACTTAAGTAGCGAGAAATAGGCATGTCATTGCTATCACTCGTGTAGAACGAGAGACAACCGTAGTTAGTTTGAAAGATGATTGGGACGATAAAATTCTTCTACAGTGAATTGTGTAGTGTCTACACGAGAAATTTTCGATAGAAAAATTGGAGAATCATAAATTAAAGTGTCGCTAGTTAGGCGGTATTTGGAACCGATAAACTAGTGGGAGCTTTTATATTATGTTTTTCTAATTTATTAGAAAATCACCCCACTGGGTAACACTTTCATTAGACATCCCACAGTTCACGAGTAGTGTCTACTCAAACGAATGCGCTAGTTCAAGACTATTTCTTTTTCGGAAAGTTAAGAATGGGAAAGAATGTCTATAAGTATTAATCATCTTAACTAAAGTTTTGAGGCTAAACAGAACATTAATTGAAGAAAGTATAGGATAAGGAAAGTGATTTGGATCACTAACCAATGAATCTTAGCGACTTTCTTAACCGAGTAACTTGACTCAGTGGCTTAGTTCTTTGGAAGAACAATGAAGTCGTGTGCATTAATAAAGTAACAACGGGCGTAATTTCGGCTAGAATAGTGGGAGTGATATAAGGAAATGAATTTGGATTCTATCCTTGAATATCACGAGAAAAATTTATTTTTTCATTTCTGGATTCGTTGAAACAAATGGATTCACTTTCGTCTCGATATTGCGGTTGCCTTAAACAAAGTGAAGATGACATTTGTAGTACGAATCGAGACTCGGACTTTTGTTTGATAAAGACAGAACCACTAAGTAAAGCTGAATAGGTATGTATAACACATCTAAAACTATTAAAGGTAAAAGGTTTCCGTATTAAGATAAACGACTTTTCAATATCTATTAATTAGTGCATATATCCTAGAGACAAGACACTGTGGTGGCTAAGGGTGATTCCTATCTCCAGTCTTGGAACACTATCTCAAAGGAACAATGACTAAGTTTCCTTTCAATCGGGAAAGGGTAATAGTTTTGAAAGGGTAACATAGCTTGTTCACCATGACCTTCGGGGTACAGTGAGAGATACAAGCTAGTGGGAGATTTTGAGTGGTGACATTCTCGTCGATAACTACTCAAAACACTGGTTGGTTTATCGAAAGAATACGAGGAGGTGTCTCGATTTTAGCAGAGAGAATAGAGTATTCCATGCTCGAAATAGGCTATCGCATAGTCTTGGGGTGATGCTCGGCCGCCTCTAGTGGAATGTTTTTCCACCGAGGAAGAAACCATACACTTGCCCGATATAGTTATTAATGTGCTACAATACACTGCTAAACTCGATTAAGATAATTCGTTGCAAAATAACGGTTAACATTATTATGTAAACCGAGAAGTCTACCTAGAAGATGCTAGTGAGTTTATGGATAAGGAGTGAATTCGGTTCACACCACATCCGTAAATGTAGGCATTTAGCATTTAATGCTTGAAGGTAGGGAATTTGGGGATTTTTGCGATACGTCGATTGTATTTGTTCGTGAAATATCTTAATGAGACGAGTGAAGGTTGATTATAAGATTCTTGAGATCAGAAAGTGACGGTTGAACTGTCACAAGCCTTCTGATAAAATCTATAAGTAACAACCTTAAACCTTGGAGTATAGTTACCCAAAGGTAGTTACTATCTGATTTAATCAGACCACGTCCAACATTGGTTGTTGGTGATTACACTGATAAATACTACTAGATCAGAATGTCAATCCACCCAGACACAGTGGGAGTATGATTTAACCGTTGACCCATTGTGATTTTGTGGAATTTATAATCTGCTGGGGTAATTGATAACCTATGGCTCTTGTGGGGGTGTATAGGATTCGATTATAGAGGTTGGTTTGAAAACCTTAACCACTGTGAATGGAGTTTTGGTACTCAGGTTACATTGACCTCTTGTAGAACCACCGAGTGTCTCAGCCCGAGTGGGGAGCAATTGGATCTACACGAGAAAGAGTCGAATGAATAGGAAAGTTTAAACTTTCAGGCGCAAAGTTGAGTGGTATAGGGGTGATTCACGACAAGTAGAGAGTTAACGGACCTTGAACTCTCTCACCACTCTCGGTCTTGCTAGATTTCGTTAAGTAGGAAAATAGGGGTGATTCCACGAGACTTTCTTGCCGAACAACGGAATCGAATTCATTGAAATGAAGGGTTTTAGCTAAGAATGAATAACGGATTCGTTACAAAGCAGAAGATAGGGGTGGTTCCCTAAGACCTTTTTTGCGAGACTAACGATATCTTAATTCATTCAGAAAGAACCTTTGGTAGGAGGCCTGCCATGGCTTATATCCTTTGTGGATTTAAGAGAACCTCTCGGTCATTTAAAAGTCACATGTTTTAAAATATGTGGACTTGACCAAAATATTGATAAGTTTTTCGTAGACTGGATATCAATATTGGTAATGTAATAGTAGTATTAGTGTTCATGAATGATAACACTAAAACAGTTGGAAACAACATGTGTGTGCTATCTGAAGTCAGAAACTGACACGCCTAGATTCTCTGGATGAGAGAATTGGACTATATTCTAAGAATTTGATTCGGTCAAATCCACGAGAATGAGTCATTGGCTATCCCACCTGTCTTATTGAATAAGATTGATTATGCATATACGGTTACAGCATTCATCGAGAGTAGTCCTACCCTACCTCTCAGGAATGATTCTCTAAATCTCCGGATAAAAGAGAAAATGAGATAGAGTCTCTCTTGGATAACGGCAAGTCAGGTTGTCACAAGTCAATAGTAGTCGAATCTTGGATTTGAGCAATAAGTAGCAGTTTTAGTACGTCCTCAAGTATCTTTGAAGAACGAGGAATCATGTGCTTGAATATTCGGGTGCAAACTTGAATATGGTTGACTACACTGATTCTGACTTATAGTCAGATTAAGGATGATCGTAGGGACGATCTCGGGCTCAGTGTTCACTAATTGTGATGAAGCTATAGTCTAGAGAAATCCAGAACCGCCAATTCGATTTTAGTTAATCGGATACGTAGCAGCTTTCGGAGCAGCTAGAGTGGCGATATGGCTTAGGAATTTCCTTTCTGATCTGGGAGTAATTCCAGGTCTAGTGAGCCGATATCACTTCATTGTGAAAACAGTGAAGAAATAGCTTAGAAGGATCTTCTCGATCCTTTAGAGGTCAAAAGCATATTGAGAGAGAGTACGCGCTGATTAGATGGACCGGCAACGTTTCGTCTCGGGCCGACAACCAAAGCGATCGAGTGTACCAAGTCCGGTGCTTGGAGGTACGGCATTGAGGAATATATCTCATCCGCTTTTAGAGCAAGTGGGAGAGTGTTGTGAATAAGATGAGAAAGGGTGTGCTCTAAAAACAATCGTTGCTTGTCATTTCGTGCAAGTGGGAGATTGTTAGGTGTATTGCCGAAAGACAATTTGTGTAATTGTTTTTAATAATGAATGACATGAAATTTATCTCACCTTATTACTTGCTTTGTTTGTAAAGTAATACATCTTTTGTAAACCCTAAGTATATCTCAGTATGTAACCACTTAACTCGGTGTATGGATTTACGTGAGGATTGAGTTAGTGGTGATATACTTAAAGCTGTTAGTCCGTGGTGAACTTAATCGAGTTTAGGGTCTCTTGATTAAAACACCAATAACGCGCCTGAACACCTTAGGGTGTGATAGTCTTATCCGGTTTGTCGGTAGAGGTATTTACGTGGGGCATTTATATATGATGGCATTCATATAGATTTGGACCGATTTAATCTGTATTTCTTGGTATAATTCCGTAATCGAGGAATCTTATTAAATCATTAGATGATCATATATGGATCAACCTTAATCTGAGGTGATCACGAGGATCTTTGCATGTCCCGTGGTAGTGTTTGATGTGTTAGTTACGGTTCACTTTAATATGTGTTCCAAGCCACTTCTCATTGGCACTATCTCAGGATGAATGAGTAGTTACGATTTTCACAGACATGGAATCCATTCCTTCCTGCGGGAAGTAGAGAGACGATCCCTTGTTTGTTAGCCCTAAGAAAGTGATCGATCCGGGAGTTCACATTTGACTAATTAGCTACTAGTCGGATATGTGTACTAATTGATCATTAGGGGTTAATGGTAAATAAGGATAAGATATTTCGAAGTCGGGTTCACGGAGACTTCCCACTCGAGAATGGACGATCTATGGAGGGTTAATCCGTATGTAGTGATTATATCAATGGACGCTTATTCACTCTACATGGGTTGAGTATAAGTATACATCTATAATCGGTAGAGTTCGGGCCGGGTTTATGGTGGCGTAATCCCGGAATTAATAATTAATGTACTTATTCGGTTCGATGAATAATTGATTATTGGAGCTATTTCTTGGTTATAGTCCATGGACCCCGATGTGGCTTCTGTAATTCGGACTAATAATCTTTTTATTTGGGCCTCAGTTATAATTAATTGGCTGGGCTAATTAATTGATATGCATGGATATTATTTAGTTGGGCTAAATAATATAATACACATAAAAGACATTTTATGTGGGCTTTTTGACCCTAAAGGTGGCGCCAATATCATCATTTAATTAGAGAGAAATTAGTTTTCTTGGATAATTATTTGACATGTGATTTATCTTTTATTTGTTAAACGATAATTCATGGAATATTAGATAATAATGTGATTTATCCTAATTTGTTTGGGATAATCATTTTATTTCTTTTATTTGGAAAATGATTAATGTGATAATTATCACTTAATTATTTAATCCTTGGAGGACATTGATTACTCTCCTATATAAAGAGAGTTCTCCCAAGTCTAATGAAAAGGTACTATTCACGTCACTATTCACCGAGAGAAATTGGCCGAAAAATTTGGCCTCTATTCTAGGGTTGAGTTGGAAAAATCTTGGGATTTTTCTGGTTGCATATCAAGGAGGCTCGTGTATCAAGAAGGGTGTCCACCAACCGCCGTTTGGAGAACACATCGGAAGATCTTGGCTTCTCTTCCTACTATTGGTAACTTGATCTTAACCCCCTTGTAGTAGTTTAAGTCCTTTAATTATGTATTGTGATATATAAGTCGTGATCCATCTGTTGCGCGTAGATCTAACTCGCTTAGATCTAAGAACCTGCATCCTTCACAAATGTCAAAATCACTTTCAAAATTACCTATAACATACAATACTACACATGTCAAAATTAAGGTATTTATACTACTCATTTCAAAACAAAACAATGAGCAGTACCATACATTATTCGAATCATAAACTATACTATCATACATTAATTCCAATCTAAAAAATTGTCTACACTACCATACATTTTTCTCCACATTATCATACTATCATGCATCTCTATACTTTGAATCACAAAATAATCACTATCATTTACAAAATAATCAAGCATTAACACTATCATACATTTTTTTCGAATAAAAAAAATAACACTACCATACATATTGCATACATGAATTATCCATTCATACGAAATAGAAATTCGAAATTATACATACAACACAATCATACATTAATTCCATACATGAATTCAAATGAAAAAATTAAAAAATATACCAATATCCAACATTAAATTTCGAGATGTATACAATAAAATTTTCGAAATTGAAAATAATAAACTGTAAATGACACACAAGAGTTGTTTCTTCATTAGGATGAGCCATTGTGATGATACCATTCCAATTTCAAACCACTCTCGTTCCAATTTTATTTTCGCTCTGCAATTTGGAGAAATTTGACGTTTTCGTTGTTCGGAATTGAGAAGGAAGAAGATGATGCAACTTTATGTTAGGGGTTTTCCAAATTTGACGAGAAGAGTTTCAGTTTGGACGAGGCGAGTTGCATTTGGACGAGGCGAAGCAGTCATTCCGTCGAAATTGGACGATATCCCTCCTATCTCGTCCAATTTGAAACCCCCCCACTATTCCCGTCTAAATTAGGACGGAAACATTTCGATTTTGACGAATCCGTCTAAATTTAGATGGAATCCGTCCTTTTTGGTCTGCATTTCATTTTGGACAATATTTCTGTCAAATTTGGACGAGATACTATATATTTGGATGAAATCGTCCAAATTTGGACGTGGAATCTGAAAATAAATGTTAGGCCTGACATCACCTAAAACGAAATATGGGTGCTACAGTGACCTGATCTTATATATTCTCCTTAATATCTCTTATCCATATATTTTTTATGGGAAATTAGGGATAATGACATAATTTGGAATGTTTTTAAGTAACAGGACAACTACATATTTTTTATAGGGAGAATGACAACTGCATAATTTTTATAGCGAGAAGGAGAAACAGTGAATCCCGAAAATTAGTGAATCTCCCCAGTGAATCCCGAAATCAGTGAATCTCCCCAGTGAATCCCGAAATCAGTGAATTTCGACGAATCCCGAAAATCAGTGAATTTCGACAATGAATTTTGAAAATTAGTGAATTTCGACAGTGGATTTCTGCAGTGAATTTAAACAGTGAATTTCGAACACAAGTGAATTTCGATAGTGGATAAATAGTTTTGTCAGTTATGCAAAAGTTTCAAAAGACTGTCATTCTACTCAATTGATGAAATATTTCTGTCATTCTCCATCATTCATCATATTTTTTATGTTATAGAATTTCTATGACTTTTGCCAACATTCAGAAGACTAAATAGTGTGAAGTTTTACATGCATGTTTTGTGGCAGTTAACTTTTGATACTATTTACCTCCAAATCAAATTGGATACTATTTATCTCGGTGCACTTAACTTTATTTGGCCTAAAGGTATTGCACGGGTGCTATGCTTTTTTTATTTTTTTATTTTTTTTGTCGTTGTTGAGGAAACACGGGTGCTATGTTAGAGCAACCCCAATCGTTGCCCTCAATTACACCCTCTAGACATATCGTTTTCCGTTTCAGTTACACTTTTTCACCACCTAAAAAAAAATTCACTCAAATAATCAACCTTTATACAACCCTCAATAAACAACTATTTTTTTTATTATAGTATTATTTTGTGCAACTTGCAAAGGAATTGTAAAGCAAAAGAGGGCCCTCTGACAACTTGCATACCCGAGCAGCCACCCGAGAGTTAGAGGGAGGTTAAAAGAAAATTTTATTTTCGGGTGGTGTATAAGGGACCATTGGACCAAAAAATCCCATGAAATTGTTTTTGGAGTATTTTCGGGTGGTGTATAAGGGACCTGTTGGGGTTGCTTTTAGGAATTGAAAAAGTTCAAGAAGAATAGGCGTTATGTTCTTGTAACATTCTGGTGTGAATTGGACAGGGAAGTTATTGTGTGGTGAGGAATTTGTGGTGAAGTAACGGGTAAAACGATCAGAACCACACAGTTTTAATACAGAATGAAGATGTATGGTGTGTGGTGTGCCACACGATGTCTCCGCACCGTATGGAGCCACCACACAATAATCTCCTAAAATTGGACATAGTCGTGCAAATGCATTGTAGGAAAAGACAGCTAGGAAGTTGACATTATCTTCATTTTTTATTGAGCTCATTTTTTCCGGTGCTTTTGTAATTAGTATCTTTTTATGTGCACGCCACAAATTAGTTAGTCTATAATGTTTTTGGAAAATGATATATGTTAGATATTTTATTCACAAAGTCAGTTTTTTATTTTTTTTACTTGTCGTTGTCAGACGTTGAGTTAGTCGGGTTCAACTCGCTCGGTCGTCAGTCGCGATGGGTCGAGGGCGGCGTCGCCGTCAAAAAAGCAACGCCCCCGAAACCTAAACGAACCCATGCGAATGCATACCTTTTCGTAGAAGGATTTTTTCCATTGAGACACACCATTTCGTTGGTGCTTGTCTATTGGGACACACCATTTCGTTGATGCTTGTTCATGGGACATATCCTTTGAAGACGAAGTGGTTTATCCTTTCGTTAAGTGTAGTATCATATCGATTCTTTATGTCATATATAGAGGACTCCGGCATTCAAGATGGGAACGCGTTTTCATTCGGAAGCATCATCAAGATAAACATATAGTGTCTCCAAAGTTCACTCCATTGTATCCCGAGAGAGATCGTAAAAACATCTCTTTAAAGAAGCGTTTAACGTCTTGAGACCATTCTTTTATCAGTATTACCGTATTTTTCTAACAATATCCGCACTACACTTCACACAGAAGTGCACAAACCACTACATGTGTGGTAGTCATTGATTAAAGTGATCTATTATTTTTTATGGTGGGTCCCAACAGAATATGTGGTGTTGATTGTGTTGTGTAAGATATTGTGGTAGAAAGAGTAGTGAATGTATCACTACTCAATGTTTTTCTTGCTCCATAATGAATTTTAAGGTTCAAATTTTGTGCATGATTTTTGACAATTTATTGCTCATTAAATGGTGAAATTTATCTAAGTGTCCTCAATCATTCAATTCACGTATGCAGTACTCTTTTGACGATTTTGTGACGATTTTGAAGAACGGTAGTGCTACATCCACTACCTCAATCTCCACAACATCATCCACAACATCATCCACACCATACATTTAATCAGGACCCACAAAAAAAAAATATTTCTCTCTCCAATCTGTGGACAGCATCATCCACTACATCTTTTTGTAGTGGATGTATCATTTTCCTTTGAAGAAAAGACAAAACATCTACGAAGTCTGACAAAGTACACCCCTAAGAGGGAAATTACAGCTGCAAAGACTCCAACATGTGAGTCATACCGATTTAAGACAATCCTGACCACACATTCATCATCAGAATTTCCATATTGGAGTCACTCTCCATATTGGAGTCTCCATGTTAGAACCTCCCCCCTAAGAGAGGTGCGTTCTGTATAACCCAAATACTTTTCTAGATTCAAATCCTTCTTGTTGATATGAGGCTGCCTCTTAATAACCTTCTTTTAACTCTTGTTAAATGTTTAGAAAGAGATTGCAATGGAAATACATTCCATAGATTCTACTTAATTATGTGAAGCTTCAACATTTTTTACTTTTCTAAAGCTGGATATTGATTTCTTTTTTAATTTAAAAAAAAGAAGTGTTTTATGCTCTTGTTAATATGCCATCAAACATGATTTTACGATGCATGGTGTTATGCATTCTTGTAGCTCAGCTTCTCAATATATATATATATATATATATATATATATATATATATATATATATATATTTTTTTTTGGTATCTTGGAGCATTGTGCTCTAAAGCTCTACAATTTGTTTTTTTTTTTGTTTTTGTTTTTGCAATCATTATTTCATTATTTTTAATTATGCAGCGTAATGATAGGTTGGTTTCTTACAAACTTATCTGTATCACTTGTATTTTTTCACTTGTGGATTCTTTTGGCAGTGAGTTAAGATGTTTTAATTAAGATTACAAAAGAAACTTCTCAGAACCACGATTTTAATCTTTGTCTCGGTTCCACATTACTTCTTGATAGAAGACAAAATTTGAAAAATGTAGATAAATATCAAAAGAGATAAATTTTGTTATAGATAAGTGTCTTTAAATAAAAATTTATCTTTGATTTGATATTAGATTTAAATTTATTTTTCAATCTAGGATAACACTATCTTTTGTCTCAGTGTACTCCTGTATAAGGAGAACCAGTGTAACATCTGATTTATCAATCAATAAAAACATCAGTTTAGTCATTTCACAACTATGGACTTCGGAATAACAACCGAAGTGGAGATGCCCTCCAATCAAAAGTATGGACTTCGGAAAAAACAGCCGGAGTGGAGATGTCCTCCAAAACATCACAACTAATTAATGGACTCCGGAAAAGCCTCAGAAGTGGATATGCCCTCCAAAATATGCAAAAACAAACTCGCTTCAAACCCGGCCTTGTTTGAGGGAGGGTAATAGAAGATAAAATTCAAAGAGATATGGATTGGTGTCAAAAAGGAGATAAAGTTGTCAAAAGAAGATAAAGTTGAGTTTAGATAAATAGTTTGAATAAAAGATTATTATTTTATTTTTAAATCACCTTAGGATAAAATAGTAGTTTTATATTTAGTTTTAAATAAATGTATTTATCTTATTTATCTCCTATATAAAGGACTGGACATTGTATCAGTTATTTATCAATCCAATAAAACAACATCAGTTCAGACTTTTACGTTTCCACACGCATTCTGTTTTTTTTAAGGTATCGGAGTCAGGGGCGAGGGTTCGAAAGGCTGAACCCTCGCCCGTTCCGTTCTTCTGCACCAAAAAAAAGGGGGAATAAGGGAAAATGACAAAAATATTTCATCAATTGAGTAGAAGGACGGTCTTTTGAAACTTTTGCATAAATGACAAAACTATTTATTCACCGTCGAAATTCACTTGTGTTCGAAATTCACTGTTTAAATTCACTGCCGAAATTCACTATCGAAATTCACTAATATTCAAAATTCATCGTCGAAATTCACTAATTTTCGGGATTCATCATCAAAATTATTCATTTAAATTCACCGATTTGGGATTCACTCGGGAGATTCACCGATTTTGGGATTCACTGTTTGTCCTTCTCGCTATAAAAATTATGCAGTTGTCCTTCTCCCTATAAAAAATATGTAGTTGTCCTGTTACTTAAAAATATTCCAGATTGTGTCCTTATCCCTAATTTTCCATTTTTTTTAAGATGGATTTTACACCTACTTCTATTGATGTTAATTCGTTACCCTATCCCCCGAGAGGTCCTAGGAAGACCATCTTATCAAAGAGTCAAAATAGATTCCTCGACATTTTACGTAAAGTTGAGATTAATATCCCATTTGTTGACGCGATTGCAAACATGCCTTCGTATGTGAAATTTCTGAAAGGGATATTATCTAACAAAGCAAAAATGGAGGAAGTTGTGTGTTTAAATGAGAACTGTTCCGCCGTATTCCAGAATAAGTTACCCCAGAAACTTAAAGACCCGGGTAGTATTTCAATACATTGTACCATAGGCTCTAAAACGCACCGAATGTCATGTGTGATTTAAAGCGAGTGTGAGTTTAATGCCCCGCCACATTTACGAGGAATTAGGTTTAGGTAAGCTTACCAAAGCTGCTATGACCTTGCAAATGGCGGATAGGTCTTTAAGAAAACCATTGGGAGTAGCCGAGGATGTGTGCTAGTGCGAGTGGACAAGTTCGTTTTTCAGCGGACTTTGTGGTGTTAGAAATGGAAGCCGACGGTCGGACACCCCTATTGTTAGGAAGACCTTTCCTAGCAACCGGGGAGGCGATGATAGACATCCGAAAGGAGAGATAGTGTTACGGGTAGATGAGGAAAGTGTTACCATCAATGTTTTCAAGTCCATGAAGCACCCGTATGATGAAAACGAATGCAATTTTCTGGATACTATTATGCCTCTTGTTGTTGAAAATGCTAACACACAGGGTTACAAGGAGGATGACTCTATGGAGCAATGTTTAGTGAAGTCAAGCACAAATGATGATGAAAGCGAAGAGTTGGCGAAGCCGCGGTGAGCTCGAAATCACCGAATTTGTGGATGCAAGATGGCACAAGTTCTTGGAACTTGAACTCAATGATGAAAAAGCAAAGCCTTCCATAGAAGATCCGCCCCGAAACCTTGAGTTGAAGGAACTCCCAGCTCACCTTAAGTATGTTTTTCTCGAAACTAATTTACTCCCGTTGATTATTTCTTCTATTTTGACTAATCTGCAGGAAGAAAAGTTATTGCGTGTTTTGAGAAGTCATAAGCGTGCTTTTGGGTGGAAAATGGCGGATATACGAGGAATAAGTCCGGAGCTTTGCAAACATAAAATTATTCTCGATGAGGACATGAAACCGGTCAGGCAACCCCAAAGAAGGTTAAATCCTCATATGCAAGAGGTTGTAAAAAAGGATGTGATCAAGATGCTTGAGATGGGTATCATTTATGCTATAAGTGACAGTGAGTGGGTTAGCCCGACGCAGTTCGTACCGAAGAAGGGAGGAATGACGGTGCAAGCCAATGAACTTAATGAGCTCATACCCACCCGACTGGTCACCGGTTACCGCGTGTGCATAGACTACCGGAAGCTAAATGATGCTACACGTAAGGATCACTTTCCTTTACCTTTCATTGATCAAATGTTGGAGCGTTTGAGTGGGCATGCTTATTACAGTTTTCTAGATGGCTTTAGTGGGTATTATCAGATTATAATTGACCCTAAAGACCAAGAAAAGACCACTTTTACATGTCCATATGGCACTTTTGCGTACACTCGAATGCCGTTTGGGCTGTGTAACGCCCCAGCGACATTCCAACGTTGCATGACTGCCATATTCTCTGATATGATTGAGAAGTTTTTAGAAGTATTCATGGATGATTTTAGTGTTTTTGGTGATTCTTTTGATGATTGTTTAGATAATCTTGATAAAGTGTTGCAACGTTGTGAGGTTTTATATCGACTTGTCGAGCGTTTCATTGACCATAGACCGTGTTAGGTCAGTTAAATCCGGTCAGCGGACTGTTGAACCTGACATAGGAGGGTAGATTATTGAAATAATGTCTATTCTCGGAAATAGGAAGCGACACCCTACTTTTGACGTCAAGAAGTTTAGGTAAATCGAGAATATCTTCGGACTTAGCTAGGGTTTGGTGCGTAGTTGATTGGATCATAGCTCGGCTATCGCCTTTAATTGTTTGCAACTCCTGTTTTAATTAGTCAGTACGAACATAGCAAATTTAGACTTCAGAAACCTTATAAAAAATCTTATTGACCTAAACTAGAGATGACACTAGCTTTGGTACTTAACTAAATTCCATGTGGGATTACGACCTTGCTTGCTAGTTTTATACTACAACCGATTCGGTACTCTGCCGGTCAAAGTTGGTATACTATAAAACGGCCATCAAGTTTTCTGGCGCCGTTGCCGGGGAATAGAGTTAATATCTTGTAAGTTGGAAAAATCTTCAGGATTAGGTCGTTGTTTCTTTTTAATTGTTTGTTGTTGTTTCATTTTTTTTTGTGCAGTGTATGACCCGTAGTAGCAACGAGGAATTGGTTGAATATAATCCGGAGATTGAGCTTTACTTCCGTCGACAATTGGCTTTGAGAAATAGGACGATTAATCGTCGAGCAGCTCAACAAGCCGAGACATCTAACCCGGAAGTTGAATCCTCAATGGCTACGACTACACCTACAGGCAGCAGTCAAGGCTCTCCAACCGGGAGAGTGATACCCGAGCATCATGTTGAGGAAGTTGAGTCTACAGAACAGCATGGTGAATTGAATCCTCCGGTTGAGGGAGGAGTCGGACTTACCCTTCAACCGCCTATTCAAAACCCAAGGCAAGAACAGAATCAAAGAGAACCTCCACCTCAGATTCTTCAACAACAGCCCCAGATTCGAGGGGCGAATTTGAATCAGAATGCTTTTGTCCAACAGCCCGCACCTCATGTTGATCCGAACCAAGTCATGCAACAGTATCAACAAATGATGTTGCAAATGGCTCAGATGAACCCAATAGTGAATCAATACAATCCGATGGCTGCTCAGTATAACCCTATTCTTATGAATCCGATGATGGGGCAGTATCAGAATCCGTATCAACAACCTAATGTGCCACTCCCGCAACCAATGCCAGTTCCGGTACAACAAGCCCCTCAGAATGCACATCCTTATCAGGCACCGATATTCCGACCCCCGGTTATTCAAGGTATGGTGAGGGCCCCTGGTAGAACATTGAGGGATTATGCTACACCCGTTGTTGGTGAGGGGCATGCTCCTATCCGAATCCCACCGATCCAGGCCAACAACATGGAAATCAAAGGTCATGTTTGGAATTTACTACAAGAGATCGCTCAGTTTAAAGGAAAACCCGAGGAGGATCCAAACAAGTTCTTAAATCACTTTATGCAAGTATGTAAGACGGTAAAGATTAACGGTGTTTCAGAAGAGGCGATTCGGTTGATACTATTTCCACATGTCTTAAAGGAACATGCTATTGAGTGGTACGAATCGTTACCTCATGATTCCTTACACACTTGGGATGGGGTAACAAGAACTTTTTTCATCAAAATACTTCCCTCCGGGACGAACTTTGGATATGAGGGCAGACATCTCGACTTTTGAACAGTGGGCTTCAGAGGAATTACACGAGGCTTGGGACCGGTACAAGGCAATGTTGAGGAAGTGTCCGCAACACGGTTTTGAAATTTGGAATCAAATGCACATATTTTACCGAGGGGCGGATAAAGAGTCCAGAAGAACGTTGAATTCTGCGAGTGGAGGAGATCTTATGAGTTTAGAGCCGGATGTTGCGTTAGCTACGATTGAAAGGATAGCGAAAACAACCGACAATGGAATTCTATCAAACCTAAAGAGCGTCAAAGGGGAGCAATTTCGAGAAAGAGGTAAAGGTCGGTGGCTACGATCGATCGATGCAAGGCGAGAACAACAAGTTATCCAACAAAGTAGCGATGTTGGAAAAGCGATTGCGTGAGGTGATTCTTGATCAACGAGCGGCAAATAAATGTTCATCTTGTGGTGGTATGCATAAAACTTCGGAGTGCACTAACACCGATGCTACTCCAAAGCAGTTATTACCTAGAGCTCAAATTAATCAAGTGAGTGCGGGAGAAGCACCTATTCAACCAATGTTGAGTCCGGAACAGTTAAATCAAATGTTTTGGATCAAATGAATCAAGCATATGTGAACCAAATGGCTATGAATCCATGGGCGATGCCACGGTGGATCCAAATACGTTGCGGTTAACCCCACCTATGATGTTAACTATGTTCAAAAATCGAGTTGGAGGGCCAACCAAATCAATGGCAACCAAACCAATGGCAATCGAATCGTAATTGGAACCGGAATCAAGCCGGACCTTCAAATCAGAATTACCAACAAAATCAACAACAAGTTGGCCCGTCCAATCAAAGGCCGAATGTTTATCAACACCCGAATGCTCCGGGGAGAATAGATAATCAGAATCAACAACCACCGAAAACTCTTGAACAGATCGTAGATCAATTGAGCAGGATAGTTTCTGACAACTATAAAGAGTTAAAAAATGGTCAAACTACGATGCAAGCGTCTATATGAAACATAGAGCATCAAATTGGGCAAATGGCGGAAAAGTCAAACACTGTTCCGGTTGGAGGCCTACCGAGCAATACGGTTAGGAACCCGAGAGGGGTCAATGCCTTATCAATTGAAGAAACTGCGATTGAGGACGATGATCTTGGTATCGGGAGAAGTCTTGGGCCAGCTAACCCAATTAATGCGATCTATACTCGGAGTGGTAAGAAAGTTGGAGTTGATGATGAGATAGCTCGAGATAAGAAGAAGAAAGCACCGGTGAATGATGATGAGAATGAGAACAGTGGGGTTAATTCTGAATTGGTGGAGGTAAAGATTGAACCGTTGGATGGTGATGACGATTGTGATGAGGTCGTGGAAATTCAAAATCCCATGAAGAAGAATGCCGAGTCAAGTAAGCAAGCACAACTAAGCAAAGCACACGACAAAGGTAAACAGGGTATGGATTTTACACCTACTTCTATTGATGTTAATTCGTTACCCTATCCCCCGAGAGGTCCTAGGAAGACCATCTTATCAAAGAGTCAAAATAGATTCCTCGACATTTTACGTAAAGTTGAGATTAATATCCCATTTGTTGACGCGATTGCAAACATGCCTTCGTATGTGAAATTTCTGAAAGGGATATTATCTAACAAAGCAAAAATGGAGGAAGTTGTGTGTTTAAATGAGAACTGTTCCGCCGTATTCCAGAATAAGTTACCCCAGAAACTTAAAGACCCGGGTAGTATTTCAATACATTGTACCATAGGCTCTAAAACGTACCCGAATGTCATGTGTGATTTAGGTGCGAGTGTGAGTTTAATGCCCCGCCACATTTACGAGGAATTAGGTTTAGGTAAGCTTACCAAAACTGCTATGACCTTGCAAATGGCGGATAGGTCTTTAAGAAAACCATTGGGAGTAGCCGAGGATGTGCTAGTGCGAGTGGACAAGTTCGTTTTTCCGGCGGACTTTGTGGTGTTAGAAATGGAAGCCGACAGTCGGACACCCCTATTGTTAGGAAGACCTTTCCTAGCAACCGGGAGGGCGATGATAGACATCCAGAAAGGAGAGATAGTGTTACGGGTAGATGAGGAAAGTGTTACCATCAATGTTTTCAAGTCCATGAAGCACCCGTATGATGAAAAGCGAATGCAATTTTACGGATACTATTATGCCTCTTGTTGTTGAAAATGCTAACACACTGGGGTTACAAGGAGGATGACTCTATGGAGCAATGTTTAGTGAAGTCAAGCACAAATGATGATGAAAGCGAAGAGTTGGCGAGGAAGCCGCGGTGAGCTCGAAATCACCGAATTTGTGGATGCAAGATGGCACAAGTTCTTGGAACTTGAACTCAATGATGAAAAGCAAAGCCTTCCATAGAAGATCCGCCCCCAAACCTTGAGTTGAAGGAACTCCCACTCACCTTAAGTATGTTTTTTCTAAAACTAATTTACTCCCGTTGATTATTTCTTCTATTTTGACTAATCTGCAGGAAGAAAAGTTATTGCGTGTTTTGAGAAGTCATAAAGCGTGCTTTTGGGTGGAAAATGGCGGATATACGAGGAATAAGTCCGAGCTTTGCAAACATAAAATTATTCTCGATGAGGACATGAAACCGGTCAGGCAACCCCAAAGAAGGTTAAATCCTCATATGCAAGAGGTTGTAAAAAAGGATGTGATCAAGATGCTTGAGATGGGTATCATTTATGATATAAGTGACAGTGAGTGGGTTAGCCCGACGCAGGTCGTACCGAAGAAGGGAGGAATGACGGTGCAAGCCAATGAACTTAATGAGCTCATACCCACCCGACTGGTCACCGGTTACCGCGTGTGCATAGACTACCGGAAGCTAAATGATGCTACACGTAAGGATCACTTTCCTTTACCTTTCATTGATCAAATGTTGGAGCGTTTGAGTGGGCATGCTTATTACAGTTTTCTAGATGGCTTTAGTGGGTATTATCAGATTATAATTGACCCTAAAGACCAAGAAAAGACCACTTTTACATGTCCATATGGCACTTTTGCATACACTCGAATGCCGTTTGGGCTGTGTAACGCCCCAGCGACATTCCAACGTTGCATGACTGCCATATTCTCTGATATGATTGAGAAGTTTTTAGAAGTATTCATGGATGATTTTAGTGTTTTTGGTGATTCTTTTGATGATTGTTTAGATAATCTTGATAAAGTGTTGCAACGTGTTAAGGGTGAAATTATATGATTTATAACGTTATATTTTATAATGTTTTCCCCCATATTCGTATTAATTGCATGGGAATTAAGTGTTTAAATGAATTATTGAGCAAATAATATTTTTAATGAGTTAATCGCAAAGTTGGTGAATTTATATGTTTTAATTATGATTTTATGTTTATTGGAATTATGTTGCGCTTTGCGGTGTTTTTGATGTCATGTAGGTACTTGTTTGAGGCTAAATTGATGATCAAATGTTGATAAAACTCGAGCTAAATCAAGATAGAGGAGATAATGGTGAGTTAGATTGAGAAGGAAAAGAGATAGAGTTGAAGAAATCCGTTTTTGATCGAAGATGGACTGGCGTCCAGATCAGGCGAACGAGCGTCCACCTTGCAGCAACCCTGGACGGGCGTTTGAAGACCTTAAACGGGCGTCCAGAAGGAAAATTTAATACAGAGAGTTTGGACGCTGAGCAGACTGGCGTTCACCTCCGTCCAGAAGCTGCTGGACGAGCGTCCAAGATAGTGGACGGGCGTCCAAGCACCGCCTTAGCCTAAACCGACCTAAAAATCTATAAATAGGCGCGATTTCTCAAACCCTAGATACATAATTCGAACCCTAAAAACCTAGGGGCAGCTTGGCTGCGTTTTTCTACAGTTTTTATCTACTTTTATGCAATTTAATCCCTAGATTAGATTAGATAGATTCATGTCGTTTATTTCATCAATTCAAGTTGCAACAAGGATGTTAAGAGGCTAAACCCTCTTGAACAAGCATTGTGAAGCCGTCCATCAACAATTCAGTTTGATTCGTGATTGATTTGTGAGTTTCTATCTCAAGTTTGTTTCTTTTATCATGCTTTACATTGTTTTATTGCAAGTCGTATCGAAAGATGTTTGCTTTATGATTGTTTTATTGATGAAAATCATATAAACATTAGATCACCATGCTAAAAGAATAGATATTTGATCTAATTAAAACGAGAGTTATTAGATTGATTGTCTAGATTAGAAATCGAAAGATTTCACGCCTAGGTTAGAAAGACGTAATCTTTTACATCGAAAGATAAAAGGTTAGAAACGAACTTGTCTCTACGAGTAGGAGTTTATGCCTTCGATTAGGTGAATCACGACTTGAGTGGAGATCACGAATTAATCCGAATTAGAATTGAATGTTGATAGGATAGGTGGATCGATTGCTTGTTCGTTCGTTATAATTTGATTTTCATCCTTTAAACTTGAATTGCTAGATTAGTTTACTTTTAATTGCACTCTAGTTTTTATCGCTTTCAATCTTGCCTAGCATTGGATTAATTTCCTCTGTCTAGTTACTTTTATGCATATTTGTTTAGGTTAGTTCTTCGTTTAGGTTAGTTTCGTGACAATAGTTTAGTTGAAAACAAAAGCTAGGATTCACATTCGTCTAGTTCCCCGTAAGATCGACCCGGCATTAGCCTCCATACTACGATCCTTGCACTTGAGGTTAACCGGTTTATTACTTGTTGTTTTATATTGATAAAATCCGGGACAAGTTTTTGGCGCCGTTGCCGGGGAACCGGACGGTTGCCTAGTTTTTGTTTTTAATTTGTTTTCATTTCTTGTTTTTAGGTTAGATCTTTTCAGTTTCTGTCTGTAGTTAGTAGTTTAGTCGTTTTTGTTCGTTTATCTGTCGTTTTATTTGTGTTTCTGTGAGTAGTTAATATAAAATTTTTTGCTCTAGTTTATACTCTGTTTTCTGTTTGTCACTCTCTGTTTTTCATTATCGTTTTTTTTTACGCTCTCGCTCGAATCTGTTTCGGTTGGACGGCGTGCCTGGTCATCTGACGCGCCCGTCAGATTCTTCCTCAGGAGGGCGCCCGTCGATTAATTGGGCGCCCGTCATCTCCGTCTCGCCATTAGTTTTTATTTTTATTTCAATTAGGTTTTCTGTTTTTTTCGTAGGTAAGTGTCGTAGGTAGGTTTCTTAGGTTGAATCATCTGACTCCACACCTTTCACGATCAAATTTTAGGATAAAAGGGTCCGTTTTAGCACTTGATAGTATTTTGGCCATAACTTTCGGCTCGAGTGTCCGTTTGGCGCGCAGGACCCCAATTCGGAAAGCTCGTTCCGACGCCGACGACGTGGTGGACCTCCGGAGGCCGTCCGACACCGTTTTCGAGGTCAAAATCCACTGTTTTCCCTTCCATTTTGGGCTCAGAAGATTTCAACACGTTTTTTTTCTTCCCTTTTTAGTGTTTTCTGTTTTTCTCGTTTTAAATTTTCTTAGGTAGTTTATAGTTTTGGTTATTAGGGTTTTTCGTACTTAAGTTTCGTAGTTTTTGATTCCTCTAGGTTTAGTTATCCTTTCCCTCTGTCTCTTTTTCCCCCGTTTTTCTGCTGTTTTATCCGTCTCTGTTCTTGTTTTTATTCTTTCAAACGGGCGTCTAAACTAGTGGGCGCCGCGTGCGCTTAAATTTTTCTTCGTTTCGCATTCGTGTTTTTGTCGGTTGGACGAACGTCCGGTTTCTGACGCCCGTTCAGTTCAAAATCCGCATGACGCCCGCCCGAGAATCGGACGCTCGTCTGATCTGTCCATTCATCACTTTCTATCCTTTCTTGCTCAACACCTTGAGTTGGTGTTCGGTTTATGCAAACTCGTAGTCATAAGGGACCACTAATCTATTCCACGACCCGAGCGGACCATAGTCCGACCCAATAGCGGAGACCGTTTCGACGAAGAAACGCTCTAGATCAATAATTTGAGCAATATCTTTCGGGAGAAATCGAAAGAATAGTAATAATGGCGGCGGAAGATAGACGGACGTTGGCCGACTATGCCATGCCCGTGCTGATCACCATAAACCCGGCTATCGTCATGCCTACCATTTCATTTGCTCCAAACTTCGAGCTTAAACCCGGACTTATTCGGATGATGCAAAGATGCATCAATTTTCCATGGTTTCCCATCCGAAAACCCCCACACTCACTTACACACATTCTTGCAAATATGCGGTACTACCCGTATCCAAGGTGTAAGTGAGGACGCCATTAAGCTTAAACTATTTCCATTTTCCTTACGGGGGGAGGCACTCGAGTGGTATCACTCTCTCCCCTCTGAATCCATCACTACGTGGAATTTGAGCTCGAGAAGGAATTTCTAAGTCAATACTTTCCTCCTTCAAAAAAAGCGACCCCATTGTCTCGAACGAAATCTTCACATTCCGTCAGCTGGAAAATGAGTCATTCTTTGATGCGTGGAAAAGGTTTAAGTCTCTCCTGCGCAAGTGTCCCCATCATGGCTTACCAAAGCAAAGGCAAGTCCATACTTTCTTTAGTGGATTGACCGAGCTCTCCAAGGGCATGGTCAATAGTTCCTCTGGTGGGGCATTTCTGAAGAAAACACCTGAGGAGGGTTGGGCATTGTTCGAAGACATTGCCAAGTACAATTATGCCCCCTCTTATCAAGCCATTCAAGCACCTCCTCCGCCTCCCAAGGTCGAAGAGGTGACGATGCAAAATCTCGTTGCCATGTTGCAGAAGCAAATGGCAACCTCTCAAATGACAGCTTCTCAAAACTTTCCAAATCCGAGTTATCAGGCTCCTTCACCTTCACAGAACTCTCAAGTTACATCTTTGTGAAGCTTTCGTCGACCGCCATATGGTGGCCAATGTCAATTTTCTTCCCCTCGCCTTCGGCAAGTCAATGCCGTTCATGACTATGGACAAGATAATCCAATCACATGCCAAGTATGTGATAGCATGAGCACATCGCCGCTTCGTCCCATGATTGGGCGAATCGCGGAAGTCAATGCTTTCTCTGGCGGACAAATCAGAGATTCAACAACAAATTTTTCGGCGAACAATTTCCAAAACCAAGGGTTTAATCAATGCGCAGGATTTAATCCAATTCAAATTTTAATAGAAACCCCTGGTTATGTTGAGAACCAAAGCTCAAATTTTTCCAACCCGAGGTTCAATGAATTGGCCCGCCAATTCTAATTCTACATTTCCAAATCAGTCCAATCGGCCTCTCCTCAAAATCATCGAACTCTCAAGGCCCCTCCCAATCCAACAATTTGAAACCAAGTTGGAGGAGCAAAGTAGGACAATAAAAAGTCTTGAGAGACAAATAGGGCAATTGGGTGAGCGGCTAAGCGTCAAGATCCCTGGGGCATCGCCCGATTTCTTGAGAAAAACCCAAGAGGCGGTCAAGTCGCCAGGCCGATATAAGCAGCGACCAATGCACCGACCTCGTGCCAACAATGCAATACGGTAAAGAGGAGGCGGTCGATGAATTTAAGAAGTGGCACTCGGTGAGTGGTCCCCACGGCTTCCAGGAAACCACTAGCCCCTCCCGCCACCGATAAAGCGAGGAGAGGGAAGTTGAGCACCCATCATCCCCTTGGCTGCAGAAGGCAAATCGGTGGTGATCCTCGATAGAAGAAAGAGTTGAGATTCCTCAAGTGGTCGATCCTCGAGGAATAAAGAATCGATCGGATGTCCTCGGTGTTTGTTTCGAGAAGTGAAGTAATTGAGGATCCTCGGTGGTGATCCCCGAGGTGATGAGTTAAATGATAGTCGTGGTGATCCACGACTAACAAAAAAGGATGGAAAGACGGTTCGATGGAAAGACACGGAAGACAAAGTCATCGGTGCTTCCTCAAAGAAAGTATTTTCCGAGGATGATTTGAAAAAGCTTCCCTTTCCACCCAGAAAGAGCAACATCCCATTGAGCAAAGATAAGAAGTACGAAAAGGTGCTTAATTTGTTGAAAAATACACAGGTTAATCTTCCATTGTCAGATGTCTTGGTAGAGATGCCTAAGTACACCAAATTCATCAAGGATGTTGTTTCTTCTAAGAAGAAGTTGACAGAAATGGATCGGCTGATTGGTGAGGATTGCTCCATGATCAATTATGAAAACCTGCCAGTCAAGAAAGGCGACCCCGGGAAATTCGTTCTCACACTGATGATGGGAGGCTTAGTCTTCCCAAACTCCTTATGTGACCTCGGGGCATCCATAAGCTTGATGCCATTTTCTATTTGCAAGCAGCTGGGTTTACAAAGTCTTCTAGAACCCACTACCATGAACTTGCGGTCATTGATAGATCTTCAAAGAAAGCCTCGAGGATCCTAAAGGACGTATTGGTTCAAGTTGGTAGGTTTACCTTTCCCGTTGGACTGGTATGTCTTAGATATGGAGAAAAATGAAAATGTCCCTCTGATTCTTGGAAGACCTTTCCTATCTACAGCTAGAGCCCTCATCGATTGTGATGGTGGGAAAGTAACTATCCGAGTTGGTGACCAAGAGGTGAGCTATAGTGTTTCTAAATCTATTCAAGTACCCTCCGGTTCTCCAACCCGGTCGTTCCATTGAGGAGACGTCTGATGACTTCAATGACTTCATGGATAAGCAAGTCTTGGCCGTAAGCGAGAATATGAGCGATTGATCGATAATCCGAACAATCATGGTGTGGTCAATCTAGATCAATTAGCAAATCGATTTTGAGGATGGGCTAAGAGAAGAAGCTTTAGCATAGGGGCCACTAAGTAAACTCAACGATGTTGAGTTGAGGAGTGGAGATCTTAAATCAAGTCAGAGGAACCCCTCAGACTTGGTTCAAGCCGTTGCCTAAACATCTTAAGTATGTATTTACGAGAGAAGGTGACAAGCTTCCTTTGATCATCTCTGTCAAGCTATCTCGAATAGAAGAGCTTAAACTGTTAAACGTCTTGCGCAAAAATGAGAAAGCCTTTGGATGGCGGGTGGGAGATATCAGAGGATATCTCCCGACATCTGTATGCACAAGATCAAGACGAGGAGGGTGCAAAGCGAGTTAGGCGACCTCGAGAGAAGGCTCAACCCTCACATGCAAGAGGTAGTCAAGAAGGAAATTATAAAGCTTCTAGATATGGGTATCATTTACGCCATTGCAGACAGTGAGTGGGTATCCCCAACTCAAGTAGTTCCCAAGAAAGGTGGAATTACTATTGAGAAGAATGAGAAGGGAGAAGAGATAGCATTGAGGCTCGTTACTGGATACAGAGTATGTATCGATTATCGAAAGCTCAATGAGGTCACACTGAAAGATCATTTCCCCCTTCCATTCATTGACCAGATGCTTGAGCGTCTGGCGGGGCACGCATTCTACTGCTTCCTGGATGGATATTCAGGATACTTCCAGATACCCATCGATCCTGTTGACCAAGAGAAGACCACTTTCACTTGCCCTTATGGGACATTCGCTCTGAGCGGATGCCATTGGTCTCTCAGTAATGCCCTGACCACCTTTCAAAGGTGTATGATGGCAATCTTTGACGGGCTAGTTGAAAAGTGCATGGAGATTTTTATGGATGATTTTCGGTCTTTGGTCAATCCTTCGATGATTGCCTCGATAATCTTGATCAGGTGTTGTCTAGATGTGTGGAAAAGGACTTAGTGCTTAATTGGGAAAAATGCCATTTCATGGTAGATGAAGGCATAGTCCTTGGCCACAAAGTGTCAGCCAAAGGTATAGAAGTAGATAGGGCCAAGGTTGAAGCTATTGAGAAGATGAGTTATCCTAAGAATGTTCGGGAGGTCCGAGGTTTTCTCGGACATGTCGGCTTCTATAGGAGGTTCATCCAGGACTTTTCAAAGATTGCCAAGCCCCTGTCTACTTTACTCAAAGAAGACGTTACTTTTGATTTTGATGAGAATTGCAAGCGCGCGTTTGAGGAGCTTAAGAGTAGACTGATCTCTGCTCCAATTCTTATTTCACCTGACTGGAACTTACCCTTTGAGCTTATGTGTGACGCATCAAACTATGCAGTTGGTGCAGTCTTAGGACAAAAGCTTAACGGAAAGTTCCAGCCTATCTATTATGCCAGTCACACACTAAATCCTTCTCAAGTTAACTACACGACCACTGAAAAGGAATTATTAGCTGTAGTCTTTGCTATGGACAAGTTTCGTAGTTACTTGTTGGGAGCTCAAGTGATCGTGTGGACTGACCACGCTGCGCTGCGCTATCTCATGACCAAGAAAGAGGCTAAGCCGCGCTTACTGCGTTGGATACTGACCCTACAAGAGTTTGACGTTCAAATTAAGGACAAAAAGGGCAGTGAAAATGTAGTGGCGGATCACGTTTCTAGAATGTTAAATGAGGAAAAGGATGAACCAGATGATATAGATCTTTACTTTCCTCTAGAAAACATTATGTTGATAGACGGTTGTCCTCCCGATGTTCCATGGTATTCCTCCATTGTAAACTACCTTCATGCCCGTTATCTCGATCCTGAAATGTCTTATCAAGAGAAGAAGAAGTTCTTCTCTGATATGAAGTCTTTCGTTTGGGATGAGCCTTACCTCTTCAAGATCCGCAAAGATGGTTTGCCGAGGAGGTGTGTTCTGAATCGAGCAACGCGATATAATCGAAAGCAATGCCATAGTGGACCCTGGTGGTCACTTTGGTCCGTGGAAAACCGTTGCCAAAATCTTCCAATCCGGTTTCTATTGGCCCACAATCTTCAAGGACACGGAAGCTTTCTGCAAAGCTTGTGATCGCTGCCAAAGAACCGGAGCTTTGACAAGGCGGTTTGACATGCCGTTGAAACCCATCCTTGAATGCGAAGTCTTTGATGTTTGGGGCATCGATATTATGGGACCATTCCCATCATCTTGTGGCAACAAATACATCTTAGTCTGCGTTGACTATGTTTCGAAATGGGTGGAGGCAATTGCCACTCCTCACAATGATCATAAAACGGTCATGAAATTTCTGAAGAAGAACATCTTTGTGAGGTTTGGATGTCCACGTGCCTTGATCAGTGATGAAGGGACACACTTTTGCAACCGACCTTTGGAAAAAGTCCTCGAGAAGTATGGTGTTCGCCATAAAATCGGCACACCATATCATCCGATGACTAGTGGTCAGGTTGAGCGAAGCAACCAGAGTCTTAAGAAAATCCTGGAGAAGACGGTGAATAGTCATAGAAAAGACTGGAGTCTGAAGTTGGACGATGTACTTTGGGCATATAGGACTGCCTATAAGACCCCTATGGGTACATCGCCATATCAAATGGTTTACGGTAAGCCATGCCATCTGCCAGTCGAGTTAGAGCACAGGCGTATTGGGCTCACGAAGTTTTGAACTTCGATTCCCAATCTGTGGGAAACATCGATTGCAAAGTAGATTGCATGAGTGGATGAATTTAGACTCCAGGCTTATGAAAGCGCCAGGATTAGTAAAGAGAAGATGAAACTACTCCATGACGCCAAGATAAAGAAGAGAGAATTCCAGGTCGGCGAGCAAGTTCTCTTATACAATTCTAGGTTACATTTGTTTCCTGGGAAGTTGAGAACACGTTGGTCCGGTCCTTTTGAGATTCTCCAAATCATTCTGGAGGTGTTCTAGAACTACGCGGTTATCCGGACCAACCGTCGAGTTAATGGTCAAGGTGCAAGCACTACATTGGTGAACCTAAAGAAAAACCTTTGATTGTTAAATTTTCGATATTCTCGGATGTGGTGTTACAGAGGTCAATGAATTTGACGAGTTTTCATCCGATTTATTCTCCGAGAATGACGGTATTGGTTCGTCAGCAGAAGTTCTAGCAGGTAGTTGGGATATGGAGGAGTATGAAAAAGAGCAAAAGCTTAAACGTCATCAGAGGAATCAGAGAAGAAAGAAATCAGCCATGGGAAGATTAAACGAGTTTGGAAGGCTATAAAAGATTTTACCCCATGTGTTAGATGTCGCTTTCTGCAGACCACACTACGGACCGGAGCTTAAACGAGGTAGTGGCTGGCAGAAAGGTTAAATGGCCTGATCCAGGCTGAGCTTCAAATGTGTCGAGCTAACGACAATATATTATATTAGTTTCTTTCTTTAGTTATATTTCCTTGTTCTAGTTGTTTTAATCTTATTAGGATTGTGTTGTTTTTGTCAGTCAGCCGTCCTAATCTTATACAGGGTCGAAGTGTTGTTTTGCTTACGATTTCCTCTTATCTTTACCTCTATCACTTTTGCGCGATATGGTTTAATCCCTTGTATCCCCCGAGGTATTTCTTTGTTTTTCAAGTGTGCAGGATATTTTCGATAGCGATTGTGAGCTTTAGGCGATTTTCGATTTTCCGGTGGATGGTCCACGATCTCATTGGATTCGTTGAGCATTTTCGGGTGAGGTCGACCCACTTCCGAGAATAGCTCCTTCGAACAACGAGTCACTAAGTTTTTCTGTTTCTTTTTATTTTTGCACACCATGAGGACATGTAATTTAAGTGTGGGGAGGATAAGTCGATATGTATCTATACATTTGCTTACATGATTTTATTTTTATGCAACAATGAGCTAAATTTTAAAAATTTTGTTTTGTCTCGAGTGAGCAATGCATGTTTTTGTTCGGTTTGTTATATTCATTGATCTTTGTATGCCGTATGTTCCGTAAGTTAGTTGTTTCACCCGATATTATTTTCCACGAGCCGTAGTGAATGATGAGCTATATTATAAAGTTATACCCTTTTGATTAGTGATGTTTGATTCCTTATAAGTCATGTGCTTTAGTGCTAATGTTCATATCGTGAGACTTATGATAGTTTGTATTTAGTTCCAAGTACGATGTAATTGTGAATATCTAGAAGTTTGAATGTGATAAGTAATACGTAGCTAATGTCATTTGAAAAAGTTGAGTTAATAATGAAATCAATAGTGTGTGTCGGAAGTGGTCGATGATTTGAGTGCGGTAAGGCATTATCTCGAAATGTTTTATTCCACTATGATGACCAAAAGCTCACGATGATCGGAAGAAGTCGCTTTATGATTTGAGTAAGGTAGGGTATACCACGTATGTCCTATTCTCGCTATGATGAGCAATAGCTTATTACGATGTGTGTTTAAATGTGAAATCAATTGAATCAACTTAAGAATTGGTTTGAAAAGAATGAAATGAGACTTAGATATCGTTAATCTTATCCCCAAAGATAAACCGATGGATATCTTTGTAGGGATTATCCTCTAAGTATGTCGGAAAGGTCTTAAATGTGTTCTATCATCTTTTCCGGGATATGTTCCGTTTTGTAGGTGCATCTTATAAGTATCTTTTATTACTAGTTTGAAGGGGTATTAGCTAGTTTTGCTTGAAATATTCAAGTTTGGATTTAGTGGAAATTTGCTATGGTTATGCACACACACACGGGTGAACTTCTAATTTATTGACTATATGGTATATGTGTTGAGATGTCTATATTCTTTCCGAGCCTTTATCTTGTTTTGTTTTGCTCGGGACGAGCAAAGTTTAAGTGTGGGGGAGTTGTTAAGGGTGAAATTATATGATTTATAACGTTATATTTTATAATGTTTTCCCCCATATTCGTATTAATTGCATGGGAATTAAGTGTTTAAATGAATTATTGAGCAAATAATATTTTTAATGAGTTAATCGCAAAGTTGGTGAATTTATATGTTTTAATTATGATTTTATGTTTATTGGAATTATGTTGCGCTTTTGCGGTGTTTTTGATGTCATGTAGGTACTTGTTTGAGGCTAAATTGATGATCAAATGTTGATAAAACTCGAGCTAAATCAAGATAGAGGAGATAATGGTGAGTTAGATTGAGAAGGAAAAGAGATAGAGTTGAAGAAATCCGCTTTTGATCGAAGATGGATGGCGTCGATCAAAGTAACAGCGCCCACCTTGCGGCAACCACGACGGGCGTTTGAAGACCTTAAACGGGCGCCCGTAAGGAAAATTTAATCTGAGAGAGTTTGGACGCCGAGCGGTGGCGTTCACCTCCGTCAAGTTCTTTGGACGGCGCCCAAGATAGTGGGACGGGCGCCCAAGCACCGCCTTAGCCTAAACCAACCTAAAAATCTATAAATAGCGCGATTTCTCAAACCCTAGATACATAATTGAACCCTAAAACCTAAAAGGCAGCTTGGCTGCGTTTTTCTACAGTTTTTATCTACTTTTATGCAATTTAATCCCTAGATTAGATTAGATAGATTCATGTCGTTTATTTCATCAATTCAAGTTGCAACAAGGATGTTAAGAGGCTAAACCCTCTTGAACAAGCGTTGTGAAGCCGATCCATCAACAATTCAGATTTGATTCGTGATTGATTTGTGAGTTTCTATCTCAAGTTTGTTTCTTTTATCATGCTTTACATTGTTTTATTGCAAGTCGTATCGAAAGATGTTTGCTTTATGATTGTTTTATTGATGAAAATCATATAAACATTAGATCACCATGCTAAAAGAATAGATATTTGATCTAATTAAAACGAGAGTTATTAGATTGATTGTCTAGATTAGAAATCGAAAGATTTCACGCCTAGGTTAGAAAGACGTAATCTTTTACATCGAAAGATAAAAGGTTAGGAAACGAACTTGTCTACGAGAGTGGGAGTTTATGCCTTCGATTAGGTGAATCACGACTTGAGTGGAGATCACGAATTAATCCGAATTAGAATTGAATGTTGATAGGATAGGTGGATCGATTGCTTGTTCGTTCGTTATAATTTGATTTTAATCCTTTAAACTTGAATTGCTAGATTAGTTTACTTTTAATTGCACTCTAGTTTTTATCGCTTTCAATCTTGCCTAGCATTGGATTAATTTCCTCTGTCTAGTTACTTTTATGCATATTTGTTTAGGTTAGTTCTTCGTTTAGGTTAGTTTCGTGACAATAGTTTAGTTGAAAACAAAAGCTAGGATTCACATTCGTTCTAGTTTCCGTAAGATCGACCCGGCATTAGCCTCCATACTACGATCCTTGCACTTGAGGTTAACCGGTTTATTACTTGTTGTTTTATATTGATAAAATCCGGGACACAACGTTGTGAGGTTTTATATCGACTTGTCGAGCGTTTCATTGACCATAGACCGTGTTAGGTCAGTTAAATCCGGTCAGCGGACTGTTGAACCTGACATAGGAGGGTAGATTATTGAAATAATGTCTATTCTCGGAAATAGGAAGCGACACCCTACTTTTGACGTCAAGAAGTTTAGGTAAATCGAGAATATCTTCGGACTTAGCTAGGGTTTGGTGCGTAGTTGATTGGATCATAGCTCGGCTATCGCCTTTAATTGTTTGCAACTCTGCTTTAATTAGTCAAGATCGAACATAGCAAATTTAGACTTGAAACCTTATAAAAATCTTATTGACCTAAACTAGAGATGACACTAGCTTTGGTACTTAACTAAATTCCCTGTGGGATTACGACCTTGCTTGCTAGTTTTATACTACAACCGATTCGGTACTCTGCCGGTCAAAGTTGGTATACTATAAAACGGCCATCAAACCATCATCATCAAACCAGGTCCTTCCTGATGAGCAGATAGAGCATGAATTCACGCTTATTCTGGATTTAAATGAGACGTTAGTTTTTTCGGGTTGGACGTAAGGCTCCTGGCTGTAAATGATTTTTCTTGCTCTTTTTCTTCTATCCACATCAAAATTGTGAGCAATATCTTGAATCTGATCATGATATCAAATTATTGTTTGTCCTCGACGTTGACAAGCTATTAGCTTTGACGCATTTTGTATTGACCACATGATTTTCCCTTTACATCTTATATTATTACTTTATTTCCTTGTTACACTTGTCAAAATTTTGTTGAGAGACTCATATTGCTTATTTATTTATTTTTTTGGTTGTGTTTGTGAGTGACAATGTGTTTTTTTTTTCCCTCCCCCTTTTGGGTAGGGGTTTGCGTTGTTAAGTGTGTTGAACGCTACATAATTTCATGTCTTGAAAGGTTCACCTGTTACTTCTCTTTTATTTTCCTAGTTAAAGTTCTTTTATTTTCCTGGTTAAAGGGGGCTCGAGAGGATGGATGACGGTGAAGAGGTCGGGAGTTGGGACTTCCTTCAGAAGTTATCTCAATTTTACGAAATCGTGGTTTTCTCTGACCAACTACAGACGGTAAGTCTGTTTCGCTATGGATTTTTTTTTTTTTTAATGTTGGGGATTCAGTTGTGTAGGATATACACTTTTTTTAATGTTGTGGATTCACTTGTGTAATATTTTATTCTTGACTTTTGTTGTATGTGGATCCCGTGGTCGAGAAAATGGACCCCGAGCGCCACATTACAGGCTTTCACGATTTGGCATGACGTTTCGTAATGGAAAGCGTTATAAGGTATGTTATTTTCCTCGCGGTAAGAAAAGCACTTTTTTTTTTCCTTTTGAACAACCAAAAAGGATGTGATCCACGGGTTGATGTCTTTGGAATATTCTTGCACTCCCAATTATTAGACAAAGACAATGCGAAAATTCATGCCTGCTCTATAAATTAGAATCACAAATCACTCTCTATTAAGACTTAAGAGACATAGACAATGCATAAATTCATGTCTGCTCCATAAATTAGAATCACAAAATCGTACCGTCAGCTTGGGACATTGGAGTAATTGGATTCTTTTGGACGATTCGATGATGATGTGATTGTACATCTGTATTTATAGTAGACCTTCGATTGATGTTGAAGAGTATAACACGTTGCTCATGCAATATTTTGTGCGATATTTAATCATCGTTGTTAGGAAATGTTATGTTCTTTCTATAGGGTGTTTCGACTATTTTCTGTTAGTCAATGTTTTGGGTTCAGTAGGTATTGCATGCGAGTAGTGATAGTTTCGTAACAAAATGGTCACCAGAAAGTGTCACAACACATTTATACCATTGATCATCGGGTGGACCTATCGATTCATATGGGTGCTATAATAATCAAAATGGTGTAAAACACAATGGTGTAAAAGCGTGTTGTGACAATTTTGTTCTGAAACAAATATTTTACATTGCAAAGTGTTGTGAAACAAACATTTTACATTGCAAGTATAGGTGCTTGAATTCTTAAATTAACGGACTCATTGCATTAGATATATGATTTCTTTGTGGCAGGACTTCAAGAGGCTTAACAGGGACCCCGCAAAGATCATTTATGTGACGAGCGCGGCGTTTGATTGCAGTAATCTGCATCCAGAAAATACGGTGCAGATTCAAACATGGAAGGGAACACCGGAAGACACGGCACGTATGTATCGTGTCATGTAATTCTCGCTAAGTTTGTTACGTAGGCCGAATGATGCCCAATTTTTTTTTGAGAAAATACCTTTTACCTCTCGTGGTTTGTCAATTGAAGCGTTTGCCCCCATGTGGTTTAAAAATATACTCTTTAACTCCCTAGGGTTTTTTACAAACCGTCAAATAACAATTCCGGAAAATACTAGGGAATATTCCGTCGGAATATTCTGGAATTTATTGTTTTTCATGTTTTGCCCTTGTTTTCCAATTAACTAAAACAAATTTCTCAAATTAACTTATTTCTCTTCATAAAAAGATTAGATCGACTCTTCTGGAAAAATAAAAGGAGAACACCGATGATTGACGAGGGCGTCGAGGGGGCGATTTTGGCTGCTATTGACTGCATTTTCCGGCAATTTTGGAGTTTCCGATCTCGATTTTTTTGGCAATTTTGAAGTTCCTTGCTCGGCTGCTTCAACTGGAGGAATAGGACATTTATGACTGCTTGTTATTTTTGTTTGTTTTATTATTTTACAGTGTCAGTTCCCCTTCATCATCTTTGTACCATTTAAATGCAACTCCAACTCCACCTGTTAAGAATAATAGTGATGTGGCATCATCCTAGCCATCCATGTGGCTTCTACATCCAATGGCTGTAGATGGATTAGTTAGTTAATAGATTCTCACAAAATCCAATGTTAGATTTACTAGCTGGCTTATCCTCTTTGATATATATGTATGGCTGCTATATTGTGATTGTAATCAACATTATCATATCAATGAAATCTGCAGAAATGCATTTCCTATCCTTCTATTTTGTTTAACTTGGTATCAGAGCTAGGCCATGGCGTCTTCAGCTGCTACAACCAACGCTGGAGCGACCACTGTTCCGGTCACCAGTGTTCCGGAAAGTCAAGTTACAACACCTGTAAACACAACTCCTTCTTCTTCAGTTTCTTTACCAGCTACAGCTACTGCGGGAGTTAACACAAGCAGTTATACTCTTTCTCAAACCTTTCCATGGTTAACTGCATCTCCTTCATTTCCATACATCTCCACTATTGGAGCTCCGTTTTACTCCGCCGGAGCCCCATTCGCTAGCTACTTGTCCCCAGCTACTTCGCAGCTCTCTATACCAGCTTCTGCTTTTCCTATTCCTACACAATCTGCTCCTAGTTTGAATTCTAGTGTTCCTGTTGCAGATTCTACATCTATTCTGCGGTCTACTTGCACACTTAAGCTTACCCGAGACAATTATCTTCTTTGGAGGTATACAATTCTTCCGATTGTCAAAGGGTATAAACTGGAAGGCTTCCTATTTGGAACAACACCAAGACCATCTTCGTTAGCTTCTGGATCTGGTTTTGCTTCTGGTGTTCATCTACACAATTCTGCTGCTATTGAGCAATGGAATGCTACTGATAATTTGCTGATGGGTTGGCTTCTCAGTTCCATGACGGAACAGGCATTAACAGAGGTAATTGGCTGTAACTCATCTTATAAAGTTTGGAATACATTGGAGGGTCTGTTCAATACTCATTCTGAGGTTAGAATGTTAGAGTATAAAACAGCTCTTACTAAAACTGAGAAAGGAAAGAGATCAATGGCAGACTACCTAGCCCTCATGAAGTCCTATTCAGATAAGCTTGTAGCAGCAGGATACCCTATTTCTAAGTCTGAACTTATACTAGCTGTTCTTGGTGGTTTGGATAGAGAATATGAGTCTGTGATTGTGAATTTGACTGCAAGGGTTGGTAGTTTGAACTAGCAGGAAGTTCAATCCCAGCCTCTTACTCATGAAAGATTGATAGCTAGGTTTAATCCTGGTGCTGTAGGATCCAATCCCTCCTTAAACTTGGCTCATTTGAATCCTAGAGGATGAAACTCTACTGATGTTAGGCCTCATTTTCAGAACTATAATAGAGGCAGAGGTGGTTCTAGAGGTGGTAGATCAAGAGGAGGAAGAGGTGGTCGATCCAATTCTAACAACAGGAGTGTGTGCCAACTGTGTGGTAAGAATGGACACACAGTTTTGGAATGTTGGCACAGGTTTGATGTGAGCTTCACTGGTCCTAACAACAACAGTAACAACAATTCTAGGCCTTCTGGAAATTCAGGATACCCCAGGCAGCCTGCTGCTTTTATGGCTTCACCTCAATCAGTTGCTGATTCCTCATGGTATATGGATAGTGGAGCTACCAATCACATCACAGGGGACCTCAACAATATGCATCTCAGTGCTGGATACACATGTTCTGAAACACTTAGAGTTGGAAATGGTGAGCAACTTAGCATTCATAATATAGGACAGTCCTTTATACCTACACCACAATCACACAGGCCACTTAAACTTCATTCTATGTTACATGTACCTGCCATTACTAAAAATCTTCTTAGTGTTTCTAAATTGACCTGTGACAATGATGTTGTTATTGAGTTCACTAATTTTGGTTGTGTTGTGAAGGCCAAGAAAACAGGGATACCTCTTCTCATAGGAACACTGGAGGGTGGTCTGTACAAGATGGGCAATCCAACTGAGAATGCCATGAGCTCTCTTCACTCCAAACAGTCTCTGTAAGACAAGTCCACTTATGTTGCTGAGTTTAAGTCCTGTCCTAGGTCAAATAAGGTTCAATGTGTTCTTGTTAACAAAAATCATAATGTATGGCATAAAAGGCTAAGCCATCCTTCTCAAAAGGTTTTGAGTCAAGTCCTTCAGTCCTATAATGTATCCTTGAATGAAAAACTTGTTTTCTGTGAAGCATGTCAGTTTGGAAAATCCCATATTTTACCTTATACTTTATCCACTTCTCATGCTACTCATATGTTTGATCTTGTTCACACTAATGTTTGGGGGCCATCTCCTGTAAAATCCACTAATGGATACTCTTATTATGTAAATTTTTATCACATTGGATATACCTGGATGTTCCCTTTAAAACAGAAATCAGAAGTTTATGATGTGATTAAACATTTTCAGAAAATGGTTGAAAATCAGTTTTCCACTACTATTAAATGTCTCCAATCAGTTTTCCACTACAGAAGCATTGAGTCTTATCTAAAAGATCAGGGCATTCTGTTCAGGCATCCCTGCCCTCACGCTCATGGACAGAATGGAAGGGCAGAAAGAAAGCATAGACGTGTGGTTGAGCTAGGTCTTACCTTGTTAGCACAGGCATCTATGCCACTCAGTTTCTGGTGGCATAGTTTCCAACAGGCAGTTCTAATCATAAATAGTCTACCCACAGTTGTTCTGCATAACCTTTCACCCCATGAGTACCTCTTTCATACAAAGCCAAATTATAAGCTCTTAAAAGTGTTTGGGTGTGCTTGTTATCCTCACCTTAGACCCTTTCAAAAAAACTAAGTTTCAAATCCACTCTAGTAGGTGTGTGAATCTTGGTGTCAGTCCTGTGCACAAGGGGTATCAATGTCTTGACATGAGTGGTAGGATCTATATAACTAGAGATGTTATATTTGATGAAATGACCTTTCCTTTTGCTAGTGGCTTTTCACAAGGGCCTAACAGGTCTATTCATATTGTACCTGAATCTGACAGTCAGTTCTTCTTGCCTCAGTTGCAGCAACATGATATTCTTCAGTCCAGTACAGACACTCCATTTGTTCAAGTAAGTACATCCAACTCTGATTCTGTTGATTCAAGTGTACCTAAGACCCCTGGTTCTGTTAATATTCCCTCTTCTGGTCCTACCACACCTCTTAGTCCCACAACACCCTTTAGTCCTACTATACCTGCTTTTCATTCACCAGCCTCCACACAACATCCCTCCAACTCTCCTATATTGACCATAGACTCATCATCCTCCACACAACACTCTTCTAATCTACCCTTATCACCTTCTCCACCTTCTTCATCACCCTCTCCTTCAGTGTCTTCTCCAAAGCCCACCAATACTCATTCCATGATGACTAGAGCCAAAGCAGGAATCTTTAAACCTAAAGCCTTTGCGCAACAAATGCAGTATGATTGAGACATGTTGATTTCAGGATGTATAGACCCTTGTCTTTTTCAGCTGATCCAATCATCTTCCCACTGGACTTGTCCTGGATCAAACATTTGTTAGAGACAAAAAGAACAGATACATTTGAACCAGAGGTTAGTTTGTTGATGGAGATCAAATTATATTTGAAACCAGGCACACAAAGTACTTGTGACAAACTTAAATGCTCATTAAGTTTTATGTTGCCTATGTAAGTTAAAGGAATATGTTGACCATTAGGCAGTGTGACTTTAACATGTTTTTTTGTAATGAACAAACTATCATCATGTACAATATGGCCTGTGGCGCCTAAGTCCACAATCCAACAAGCATTAGACAGACCTTGAACCTCAGTAGGATCTGGTTTGAAGTTGGTGGTGAAAGCAGTCATTTGGTTCACAGAAGGATGAGTTCCATCAACTTTCTGACCCACTATCATCTTCATCAGCTGAGACATCTGATCCTACAACTGAGTAATCAGATTCTGTTGAACTGAGTTATAAACTGAATCTGATACAGGATCCTGACCATCTTCTTGATTAACCATGTTGATCCTTGCTTTTGATTTGCATCTTGGTGAGAATCCATGCTTTTTGTAACACTTGTCTGTTAGATGTAATATCGTCGGATCAATCATAGATTGAACCGATTACGCAGCGGAATGCATCAGATCTAGATCTAAACGAAACAAAGAACATAAATTAAAGATCTAAACCTACAAGGGGGTTTAGGAGCCTACCTTTTTATGGTGCTTAACGCCAAGAACGACAGATCTCCAAGAAAACGAATTTTGTGCAGCCACAGCCTTATAACGTGTGTCTCCCAGCAACACCAAGTGGATGGTGTTTCCCGCCGCCGGACCTCCTTGATATGCTACCGGAATAATCCCGAAGATTATTCCAAGCTATATTCTTTCAATAATGGCGTGTATAAAAAGTGTGTCAAAAGGCTTGGGAGAACTCTCTTTATATAGAAGAGTAATCCTTATCCTCCAAGGATTTAATAATTAAGATATAATTATTACTTTAATCCTTTTTTCCAAATAAAAGATAAAAAAAATAATTATTCTAAACAAATTAGGATAAATCATATTATTATCTAATATTCCATGAATTATCATTTAACAAATAAAAGATAAATCACATATTAAATAATTATCCAAGAAAACTAATTTCCTAATAATTAAATAATATAACAAAAAATGCGCCACTTGTAAACCCAAAATAAGTTCACACGCATATTTCTACATTTAACCAATTAGGTCAAAAAGGTCAATACACTAATTTGGGCCGAGTCCACGAAAAATATCTTTTCCGCGTATTTAATTATTTAGTCAAACTAAACAATTAATCCACATATCAATTAAATAGCCCAATCCACTATTTAATTATAATTGAGAGTGCAACGACGAGAAACCTATATGCTTATATTAGGAACCACGTCTTACCATGGACCCATATTCAGAAATTACAATAAATCGAATAAAAATTATTCATCGATGAGAATAATTATATCCAACATATTAATTCGGGATTACACCACCATAAACCCAAACCGAACTCTATCGAATATAGATAAGTTACACTCAATTTATGAGTCGAAAGCGTCCACTGATATAATCATTACATACGGATAAATCCTCCATAGACTGTCCATTCTGAGTGGAAAGTCTCGTGAACCCGACTTCGAATATCTTATCCTTATTTACCATTAACCCCAGGTGATCAATTAGTTCACATATCGACTAGTAGCTAATTAGTCTAAATATGAACTCGGCCGATCGATCATTTTCTCGGGCTAACAAATAAGGAAGGTTCGCCTACTTCTTAGGAAGGAATGGATTCCATATCGTGATAAGCATGGACTACTCACTCATCCCGAGAATAGAGCCAACGAAGTGTTGGACCACATACTTGAGTGATCCTTACTAACACATCAAACTCTACCCTAGTCTAAGTAGTTATGCTGTGATCACCTCGGGATTGAGATTAATCCATATATGATAATCTTGTGATTCGATAAGACTTCTCGATCACGGAATTATATCGAGAACTCAAATCAAATCGGTCCAAATTTCTATATGATTATCATCATATATAAATGCCCCACTAGTACCTATTACCGATAAATCCGGATAAGATCATCACACCTAAAGTGTTCTGGGCGCATTATTAGCAAATTAATCTTAAGACCCGTACTCAGATTATACACTACAAGAAAAACAGGTTTTAATGACGGGAATTCTCGCCATTATATGCCTTTTTCTCGTCATTAAAGACTTTTAATGACGGGAAATTCCCCTCATGCCCCCCTCATTGTCGCCCTTCTAGTTAAAGCATTCAATGACAACAAATCGTCTCGTCATAAAAGATATCAAAGATTTAATGACGTGATTAGACTCTCATTAAAAATATTTCTTGTGACGAGTAATTTATTCATTATTATACTATTTTCCTCTCATTAGAACTAAATTTGAATGATGGTTTCTTCCCGTTAATGACTGATTTTACCGTCATTAATAAGTGGAGACCCCTCATTAATAAACTATGGCCATTATCAACAAAAGACATGTGATGACCGGGTATATTGTCACAAAAATGCTTTAATGACGATAAAATTTGTTGTTATATTACAATCTCACCCTCATTAAATCCTTCTTTCTATAAATACCCATTTGGACATTATGAACAAATATTAAATTATTAATTAATACATTTACATATATCCTGTAAGTTGAACCATTTGGATTAGTCTATGCAAAATATACATAGTTGCTACGTTATGGACAACATGGACAATTATAACATATAAGGAAAAAACCTTTCAATTGTTGAATGCTATCTGATAAGATCCAACTAGCTAGCAATGACATGGTTGTCGTCACCTCATATGATCCCACTAGCAATGACATGGTTGTCACCCCTTTGAAGAAAGTAGGTTTCTACAGAAATTAAAGAAGAATATTTAGAACTTCAATGAAGACAGACTAAGCTAAATGACCATGTATGATTTCATTCTTAAAGTACAAAACAATAAGAAGTCTCACGAGAAATGTGTAAATGGCAATCTTGAAGCTTTCTACCGTAGCCCAAACTAATTGACAAAAACACAGAATGTGCCAAACAATAATTAGTCACCTTAGAAAAGCTTCAACAATTGACTTCTTAAGCGAGGGGTGCAACAATAGTAAAAATTCCTTAATGCAAAAAACATGCAGTGTGCCACTTGTAAATAATTACCGGCTGGTTGGCTTTAAGGTCGCCTTCTTCCGTTTTTGTCATTTTGAGGCTCAAAATAGCAACACGTGATCCGCTTAAAATGTTTCTTATCCTTATCAATACTCAAGTGTGTTCGTAGAATCTTGATCTTAAAGGCCAATAGATAATAACTCAAATATCATCCAGAAAAAAGAAAAAGCTAATGCAAACTTTTATCAGTCTTTCATCAAATTTAGGGAAGAAGAAATAATCATACTCTCGAGGGAAACCCTTGCATTGGCATTCGCATAAGCATTACCCCGCTCCTTAGCAAGAGCAGATAAACGGTTGAAAGCCTGTAAATAACCGGCATATTTACACAGGTCAGTTTCTCTGCCAAAAGTACAAAATTCGAGCCCCGTTAAGGCGAGTTCACTCAGACTGCAGATAAATAACGAACCTTTGTGTAGGCATCTCTAGATTCACCATGTAAAAGGGGACGAGAATCAGTCCCCACATATGCGATTCTCCGTGCCAAGGCTTCCAAAGGTACATCTAGAAAAACACTAATACCTTTGTGCGTGTACCTCCTTTTTTGACAAAAGCAGCAAACATGCAAAAATAGGTTCGTGAATAGAACGGAAAATCCTACAACATGGATTGTTAAATCCCATAAAAAAAAATACACAAATATTTGCTAATGATACCAATTAATGGGCCGAACAACAGCACCCCCACCTGTGGAAACAACCAGCCGCTGCATTGAAGACAGCTTGTGCAATACCTCGGTCTAAAAACAGAAGCACACAGTGAGATTTTTCGTTTCTAGTCCATCATAAGCAGAACATAGTTGTCAAATAGTATGGCTGCTTAATTATAGAGTATGATTTCATCTGTATCGTTTCTGGGGTGGGGAGGGGGATGCACAAATGAATAGACCATATTTGTCATGAAAGCATAACACATGCTTCTTCAAAACTGACCTCATTATCCCTAAAGAAAGTCTCGCCGTGAAGCTTAAAAATCTCAGCTACAGAAGTTCCACCAACAGTCTGCTCGATTAGCTCATCACTGATTCCAAAATTGAGGCATAAAGTTTTAATTAAACAACAACAGAAGGCCTCATTGTGCATTTAAAAAACAGGGCTGAATCTACAGAGCGAAGAACCATTTTTTTTAAGTTTGCATTAGCTTTTTCTTTTTCTTGAAGATGTAACCACCAAGAAGCTCCCTTATCTAAGCCATAGTTGAAGACAGTTTCACCTCTCCAAACGGACCTTCGAAGTTGAGATATAAGAGGAGGACGAATTATTCTCTATAAAAACAAGACGAGTTAATGTTCTATGATGCATATACAGCAAGATACACAAACAGTGAAGTAAATAGACCTATGTCATATTGAAAAGGTCAACTAAAAAAACACCCTCAAGTAAGCACATAAATCTTTTAGCAATATATCACAGGCAATAGACGAAAAGCTTTATTGACGTACCGATTCAGGCGAAGCAAAAATGACATTTCCTATCTAACTTTATTTCATCACATCTGCACTTCCACGAGGGGTGAGTTTGTAATTGATGGTGTAGTAACTTGATGCAACAAATTGAGACCATTTTCACTTGCTTGATTATAAATCACTAAATGTGAACCACACTGAAGAATAAGATATAGACTTCTATTTAACAAAGGCAACATTTACATTTAGTCCTCTATCCATTATAGATCAACCTACCTTTTATCCTAAAATTCAAGACTTGATTTAAAATAAGTAAAAAAACATCTATACCTTGGAAGACAAACTGAAAATCTTATTGTCAGCCCTGCACACTTAATGGTAATCAGTTAGGATCCAAAGAATGTTAAACACATGATTATACAAAAGGGATCACTTATACACCTTTAAAACCCGCCGTAACTAACGTACTACTCCAACAATAACAGAATATGTCAAAATCTTAAGAACATGGATAGTCAAAATGAATGTTGTCTTCGTACAACCAACTAACATTTTAATTACAGGAGCGTCAACAATGCAAATCAATTGAGATAATAAGAGGAAAAAACAGTTTGCCTTGTAGATCCGTCCTAATTGTAGTCATTAGTAAAATGAAAGATAATAATATGTTAGACTTAAACAAGAAGACCTGATGTAAACAGGTGGCAAAACAGAACAAGTATGTGAAAAAAACTGATGTCATGAACAAATGCAAGTACTCATACAACAATGAAATGAATGTTGTCTTCTCTATAAAAACATTTGTATCTAGCCATATACGACATAAAGTAAAGTATTTAATCAGAACAAGCGCAAAATGCAGTCTAAACATAATTGATGAGAGCCTTAACATAATTTTTATGCCTATCTAGCTACAGAAACAATTCTCACAGTAATTTAAACCACAAATGTACAAAGATTTCTTGCACCAAGTTGCCATCTTTGAAGGATATGTAAGCTTTGAACCACCTTAGCTATACTCTAGGTGCGAACAGGTGATTAGATAAAATCAACAACACACGGATATTCTATCTTTACTTATTAGAAATATCATTTGTGTGACCAACATGAATTAGAAGGTCAGTAAGTACAGAAAATGAGTACATAAAGAGACTTCATACAAATACAATAGATACAAAGATGTTCAGAGGCTGACATCATCACTGGCACCTTGAGCTCACGTAGACTAAAACTAACGACCAATGATTTTCTATAGATGGTCAATCACATAATTGATGAAAGCTTTTTTACAAAGGCACAGAACATCAATAGCTGAAATTATGGAAATTCACACTCTTTATATAAAATAATGTAGCCGCCTCAAGCACAAAAACTTCCATATGTTTCCACAACATTTGCCAACCGCATAATGCATTTGCTGAAGAATGTAATCTATCTACCTAATACTGACAACAAAAGCAATTGAACGAATCAAAATACCATGGAAGAAGAAGAAACAACACAGACTAATCAATACACCACATTATGATAAATCAAAATTATTTCATTCTAAAAAAGATCACCTTAAAAGGCCTTATAAAGTCCACCCATGGGAACTCTAGACCGACAGACAACTTATCAAGAGATTAGGCTAAAATCCATTTTAAGGTTCCATTATTCTCCTTTTTTAGCATAAAATTCTACGCTGCCCTGTTTCAATTTAAGGTCTTCTTGTAAAGCAAACTCATTCCACTAAGTCCCCGAAAGAAAATTCTTTTGTTAAATATTCACCGGAAGACACTCTGTTAGTTTGTTAATGTTCCCATGGAAAACAATTTATTCACTTGAACCATTCCAAAGCAACCAAAACATCCCCCATAAACATTCCACAGGTTGTAATCACCTTAGAGCAATGAAAACAGAATAGACACTTAATACCCATAGAAAAGAGTTTACTTTGGCAAATATGCGAAGAGAACAACAACATCTACAGCTGACTCTATATAACCATTACTCTTCAAAACATTTTACAAGAAAATTTAAAATTTATTCAACGATAACATAAAAAGAAGAAAAATTGCGTTAATCATTTAAAAAGAACCAAATTTAAAAAAAAGGAAATCTTGCCTGCAATGGATTCTTCTTTTATCATAGCATTTCCATTTGTGTAGTCTCGATTGTAGGCGGAAATTGATGATTGAAGAGCTGGGCGACGGAGTTTCGAAGACGGAAACGGAGAAGAGAGAAGCTTATTGTGGCGGTGGCGGCGGTGGCAACGAGTCGAGAGTGAAGAACAGCGGTGGCTGAGATTCAAGAGTGAAGAACTGCGGAGGCGACTATGGAGAACGAAGGATTAGGGTAAATGGATATTTTTCCCGTTGATACATTTTTTTTGCTTGATAGATAATTAGGATAGAGTTTGGAAAAAAAAACTGGGTGGGTTGGGTTTTTTTTTTTTTTTTTTTTTTTTTTTTTTTTTTTTTTTTTTTTGTGTTTACAAAGTTCAAATTTTATTTAAAAATGTATATAATGACAGGAAATTCTTTTATAGGTCCGCTAATGACGGGAAATATGACCACTAATGACAGGAATTATTGTTTGGTCATCAACTAACAAAACATTTTCGGTCCTGTCATTATAAGTGCCATTTAGTAACGTAATTTTGACCCATCATTAAATTCCCGTCATTGGAAACCCTTTTTCTTGTAGTGTTAATAAACGCTACGGACTAAGTTAATTTTAAGTACATCTCACAAACTCAATCATCTTGTGATACCATATTTGAGTTATGTGATTACATAAACGGCGATGACTTTGGGTTTCAAGTAGTGTCTTAATTATAAGCATACATGCATATAATAAGATGAATTATTAATTTGTCCCTAAAACAATTAGATAATTGTCTTTCTAAGACTTCACCTAACAATCTCCCACTCGCACGAAGGCAAGTGGATTAATTGTTTTAGAAGCATACCCTTTATATCTATATCTACAACATTCTCCCACTTGCTCAAAACAAGTGAGACGTATCCTCAAATCTGCACCTCCAAGCGCATCTTAGTAATTCATCCTTCCAAGCACGACCGAGAGTGTGCCGCGCAGGTAGGTCGGTGACCCGCGGCGTGCTTAGAATCCGAATACCATGTGACCTGGTACATCGATCGGTAGGTTGGCGGCTTGAGTCAATCTTTGGGATCAAACGTCGCTTTCCATCTAATCGGTGGTACGATTTCAATATGCCTTTGATTCAACATCGAGGACGAAATCGACTTAACGATCATCCTTCATCTGACCTAAAGCCAGAATCAGTGTTATCACTTATATTCTAGTTTGCACCTGAATATACTAGCATATTATTCCTCATTATCCCAAAGATACTTGAGGATTCACCAAACATCCCATTTAGTATTAATCCGCAGGTTTAGATAACCATTCCTGAGAGGTAGGGTAGACTACATCGTTGAATGCTGCATAAATGCAAGAATATCTTAACCAGGTGAATGGATTGGATTGCCAATGATCGATTCTCACGAATTTGAGCGAATCAAATCCTTTAGAATGAATCCGATGGCATGTCAGACTTTGACTTCAGATAACACACCCATGTTGTTTCCAACTGTTTCAGTGTTACCATTCACAGACACTAATCTACATACTACTTTACTAATATTGATGCCCAGTCTACGAAAGACTCATCAATATTCTGGTCAAGTCCACATATTAAAATATATGACTTTGAAATGACCGAGAGGTTTGCTTTAATCCCCAAAGGATTTAAGCTATGGCAGGCATCTGCCAAAGGTTCTTTCTGAATAAATTAAGATACCGTTAGTCTCGCAAAAAAAGGTCTTAGGGAATCACCCCTATTTTCTGCTTTGTAACGAATCCGTCATTTGTTCTTAGCTAAAACCCTTCTGTTCTGAATGAATTCAGATTCCGTTGTTCGGCAAGGAAGTCTTAGGGAATCACCCCTATTTCCCGCTTTCTGACGAAATCGTTGAAAGTTAAACTTTCCTATTCATTCGACTCTTCTTCATGTAGCTCCAATTACTCCCACTGGGCCTGAGATACTCAGGTGGTTCTACAAGAGTTTCAACAGAATTGGAGTATCAAACTCCATTCACAGGGTGATGGCTTTTAAACCAACCTCTATAATCAGGATCCTACACAGTCCACAAAGGACTATAGGTCATCAATCTACCCTATAGACCGTAAGGTCCTGCAATGGGTAATGGACAAACCATACTCCCACTACGTTCGGGGTGGATCGATATACTGATCTAGTTTAGGAGTTTTTATTAGTGTTATCACCAACTGCCGGTGTTGGATGTGGACTGAACAAATCAGTTAGTAACATCTTGAGTACAAATACTTCAAGATCTAAGATTGTTATTTATAGACTCAATCAGACCGAGTTTGACAGTATAACCGTCATTCTCTGATTTTACGAGTTTTATAACCAACCTTTACTCAATGCATTAAGATATTTCACGCTCTGAACGTGTACACAAAATTTCCAGTCCTACCTTCAAGCACTAAATTCTAAATGTCTATATTTACGGAAGTGGGGTGAACCGAATTCACTCCTTATCCACAAATGCGTAGGCATCTTTTAGGTAGACTTCTCGGTTTTTCATTACAACGTAAACCGTTATTTTTGCAACCAATATCTTAAATGAGTTCAAGAAACAGATCGTAGCACATCAATAACTATGTAAGGCAAATTTGTGGTGTATCCTTAGTGAAAACATTTCACTTTGGGAGGCGGTCGAGCATCGATCCCAAGACTACGCAATAACCTATTTTCGAGTATGGAATACTACATCTCTCAGTGAAATCGAGAGATTCCTCCAAATATTTTGGATAAACTTACCGGAGTTTCGAGTAGTTATCAGACAATATGTCACTACTCAGAAGCTCCCACTAGCTTGTATCTTTCATATGACCCCGAAGGTCGATATGAACAGGCTATGTAACTTCTTTAAATCTATTACCCTTTTCCCGATTGAAAGGAAACTTAGGCATTGTTCCTTTGAGACAGGGTTCCTTTGACTGGGAGATAGGAATCACCCTAAGCCAGTCTTTAGATCTTGTCATTAGGGAATATGCACTAATTAATAGTATAAAAAGAAGCGTTTATCGAAATACGGAAACCATTTGCATTTATATATTTTAAGATGTGTTACTAATACCTTTTCAGCATTGCCTAGTGGTTCTGACTTTATCAAACAAAAGTCCGAGTCTTGGATTCGTGCTACGAATATTATATTTATCGTCAATAAGGCAAACAAATTATCCTATTGAAAATGAATACGGTCATTCCAACGAATCCGAAAACAGAAAATGAATTTTCTGTGATACTCAAGAATTGAATCCGAGATTCATTTCCTTATATCACTCCCACTAGTCTATCTGAAATAACTGCCCATTGTCTATTTTATTTATCGTTTAATGCAAAGCTACCTAGTTCTTCCAAAGAACTTTAGCTTTCGAGAAAATTGCTAGGATGCATTGGTCAGTGATCCGAAATCACTTTCCTTATCCTCTAATTTCCAATTAATTTTTTTCGGTTTAGCCTTAAAACTACTTAGTTTAGACGGTTAACACGTATAAACGTTCTTTCTCATTCTCGACTTTCCTTAGATGGAAACAGTCTTGAACTAGCAGTTCGTTTGAGTAGACACTACTCTTGAATTGTGGGATGTACAGTGTTACTTGCTTGGACTATCGTTTTTTCTAATCTTCAAATCATAAGACCAAAGCTCCCACTAGTTTATCGGTTCCAAATAACGTCTAACTAGCAACACTTTGTATTTATGATTTTTCATAGATTAGAACATCACCTAAAACTAAGCTCCCACTAGTTTATTAGTTCCAAATACTGTCTAACTAGCAATGATGTGTTCATGATGTGTCAAAGATTATAAAATCTCCAGAACTAAGCTCCCACTAGTTTATCAGTTCCAAATACTGTCTAACTAGTAACGCTTTATTCTTGTTTTTCTAATGAATGGAAAAACTCTTGTGCAGTCCATTACACATTTCTAATGATTCAACAAAACAACAAATCATAAGGCTAAGGCACCCAATAGTTTATCGGTTCTAAATACCGTCTAACTAGCAACGCCTTATGTATATGATTTTCCAATTTTTCAATTTAGAAATTTGTTGTGTAATTACACTTTTAAAAATTCACTAAATGAATTTGTCTGATAGTCCTATATCATCTTTTGTAAACTAAGTATGGTCGTCTCTCATTCAACACGAGTAACACCCGTGACATACCTATACTATGTCACTTAAATTTTTAAAGGCTCAAGAGAAAATCTTTTCCGAAAATTAACTGCATTTGTTGATAATTCACAACGTACTTGTTACTTTCCACATTTTTAATGAAGTCCTATTACTAACAGTTTAGTAGCCTAGAGATTTAGTTGTAAAAAATATGACAAAAAGCTAAATTCAAAAAATAAATTTTCACTACTAGATTTTTATTTTAGGAATTATAAACTAAAAAAAAGTTTATCCTACCATTCCAATGATTTAATCTCACACCTCAGTGCCGCCGCAGGGTCAGTTAAAGAGGTGACGATTAAACTGAGACAATCTCTCTCAATGATTAAGCTTCGAGAATCGAACATCTCATGAGAATCAGACATCCCGGGTCTTACTCATTGATTACCTTCCTTTTCTAGCCTAGATATTTCGAAAATATCCATAAAGAGTGTGACCTACTATATCAGATCTCAAAGTACGCCCGAGTGTGTGCGCGCCGCAGGTCGGTCGATGACTCAACGAGTACCCAAATCCTATCCTTCCGGAAACCAAGCCTTGAATTTTGATAGGGTGAACACCACCCGCAGGGGCCGAATCAAAGCGGCTCGAGGCGCACACCCTTCTCTCACGTGCTTGCATCTATAGTAGAGGCCGTGGGGTTGGTTGTCGCCTTCCCTGGTCCCACTCAATATTTTGAAAAAAGTGGTGGGTTTACTAATTACGGTTTCGGCCTTGACAATAAGAAACAATAAATCAAAGTACTCGAACAGGTCGGTTATGTAGAGCAAGCCTACGCCGCCTTATTCGTTGGAACATATGTGATGATTCACCCAATCCGGCAAGAGAAGCCCGTTTAGCCCGAAGGCTTATCGGCTATGCTAAGTCTGTCGAATCAGCAGAACGCATATCATCACACGTGAAGGGGAGTCGATTGAGCCGAAGCTCGGTTGAACTCGCCCAACCATGGTTGGACCATTTCCAAACCCATGTACTAAGATTCTCCGATTTTCTAAATTGTCACCGAAAGCGTAATCTCGTTTCTGTTTAAGGTGAGTTCACTGAGAAGCCATCACCGAAAAGCTCAACGATTTATCGAAGTGGGATTCACCGAGAATCCATCACTAAAATCGTAACGATTGACAAAAACCCGGGTCCTCGGTTTTTATAATTAGCTACTTATTATTTAACTACCACATATTAAATTAATAAGCATTCATACTAATTATTTGAGTTATACACGTCTATTTTAATTCAAAATTAAAAAAACTAAGTGTATGCATTGGAGTGAAATCATGAAGATGCAAGTCATGGCAATTTTCCGGTTTTAAGCACGTAATTTTGATCAAACACAAAATTATATCGAAAAAAACACCTTGAGATTTGAGATGGCTTGCACTTCGACTAACTATTTTCTAAGGAAAAGTAAAACTTATACTATGTCTTCGAGTCTTGATCTTCGAATCTTGAACTCGAACCGCCGGATCACGAACCACGAACACCCGAGAGGAGAAAGACTTTTTAATTAAATAAACAAATATTATTATAATTATCAAAACCCTTTATAATTTTATTATTATTTTTTTTATTGAATGCGGCTGTTGTAAATAAAAAATAAAATTAAAAAAAAAATTTGATAAAAAAAAAGGATATTTACCAAAGAATCAGATTTATTAAAAGAAAAAACACACAGCCGTATCAAAAAAAAATTGTAAAACCTAGTAGGACTAGGAAAACAGTCGTTTCTGTGACAAAACAGGTGGCTTTCGTGAAAAACAGAGGCTGTTGCGACAGAAAAGCGTCGCAACAGGTGCTGTATTGTGTAAAAGAAAACCATATGTTAAGGGTTTTAAGCCGTTTCTCCTCATTCATACCTTGAGTTTCGCCTTGATCTTCATATATTCATCGAATTCTTCAACTTTTCGAGCCCGGAACATCAAAATTACAATAAAAGATGCTACTTTTACATTGAATTTCGAAAAAATGACATAAAAATACAATTCACATCTTTCAATTGTTCTTAAACAGAAGGAGCTACAAAATAGATCTACGGGTAAACAATACCAACCCCAATCCATCACTTCAACCACAACATTCACAAGCATACAACATGAATAAATTTCGAATTTACCAAAAAACGAAATAAAAACACCTAAAACATGCTTTTCCACTCCAAGATCTAAAATTCATATACTGTGATCGTTAGATCAAAGGCTCTGATACCACTTGTTAGATGTAATATCGTCGGATCAATCATAGATTGACCCGATTCACGCAAATGAATGCATCGATCTAGATCTAAACGAAACAAAGAACATAAATTAAAGATCTAAACTCTGAGGGGTTTAGGAGCCTACCTTTTATGGTGCTTAACGCCAAGAACGATAGATCTCCAAGAACACGAATTTTGAGCAACCCACGGCCTTCCAGCGTGTGTCTCCCAAAGAACACCAAGTGGGTGGTGTTTCCGCCGCCGACCTCCTTGATATGCTACGGAATAATCCCGAAGATTATTCCAACTCGAAACCCAAAGAACTATAGCCAAAAATTCCAAGCTATATTCTTTCAATAATGGCGTGTATAAAAAGTGTGTCAAAAGGCTTGGGAGAACTCTCTTTATATAGAAGAGTAATCCTTATCCTCCAAGGATTTAATAATTAAGAGATAATTATTACTTTAATCCTTTTTTCCAAATAAAAGATAAAAAAAATAATTATTCTAAACAAATTAGGATAAATCATATTATTATCTAATATTCCATGAATTATCATTTAACAAATAAAAGATAAATCACATATTAAATAATTATCCAAGAAAACTAATTTCCTAATAATTAAATAATATAACAAAAAATGCGCCACTTGTAAACCCAAAATAAGTTTAACACGCATATTTCTACATTTGACCAATTAGGTCAAAACGGTCAACACACTAATTTGGTGAAATTCACTTAAAAATATCTTTTCCGCGTATTTAATTATTTAGTCCAACTAAACAATTAATCCACATATCAATTAAATAGCCCAATCCACTATTTAATTATAATTGAGGTGCAACGACGAGAAACCTATATTCTATATTAGGAGCACGTCGGGACCATGGACCCATATTCAAGAAATTTACAATAAATCGAATAAAAATTATTCATCGCAGAATAATTATATCCAACATATTAATTCCGGGATTACACCACCATAAACTCAAATCGAACTCTATCGAATATAGATAACTTACACTCAATTTATGAGTCGAAAGCGTCCACTGATATAATCATTACATACGGATAAATCCTCCATAAACTGTCCATTCTGAGTGGGAAGTCTCCGTGAACCCGACTCAGAATGTCTTATCCTTATTTACCATTAACCCCAGGTGATCAATTAGTTCACATATCGACTAGTAGCTAATTAGTCTAAATATGAACTCGGCCGATCGATCATTTTCGGGGCTAACAAATAAGGAAATCGTGTCTGCCTCACTTCCCGAGGAAGGAATGGATTCCATATTCGTGATAGCACAGACTACTCACTCATCCCGAGAATAGAGCCAACGAGAAGTGTTGGACCACATACTTCAAGTGATCCTTACTAACACATCAAACTCTACCCTAGTCTAAGCAGTTGTCTGTGATCACCTCAGGATTGAGATTAATCCATATATGATCATCTTGTGATTCGATAAGACTTCTCGATTACGGAATTATATCGAGAACTCAAATCAAATCGGTCCAGCCCTATATGATTATCATCATATATAAATGTCCCACTAGTACCCTATTACAAGCAATCCGGATAAGATCAAGTTACACCTAAAGTGTTCAGGCGCATTATTAGAAAATTAATCTTGAGACCCGTACTCAGATTAATAAACTCTACGGACTAAGTTAATTTTAAGTACATCTCACAAACTCAATCCTCTTATGATACACTGAGTTATGTGATTACATAAACGAGGTACTTAGGGTTTTCAGTAGTGTCTTAATTATAAGCATACATGCATATAATAAGATGAATTATTAATTCTGTCCTAAAACAATTAGATAATTTTTTTTTCGGGCACTACACCTAACATTGTCAACAGTGTGACCATTGTATCCACAGTAAGAACACTGCACTTTATTGCTGTTTGTACTAGTCCTGGTGTTGCCTTGATTTCCATTCTGATTCTGATATTTATGTTGTGTAGAAGAATACTGGTAATTTGGCTTGTTCTGCCCTTGAACTTGATTAGCAAAAACTGTTGTGGATGCCCTAAAGCATATTCTGCCTGCCTTTCAATCTTGATAGACATGGCAAATGCCTACTTCAAACTAGGCAGATGAGTTGACAGATAAACCTGTGATCTAACATGTGCAAAATTATCATTGAGCCCTTTCATGAACCGGATTACATGATCAGCCTCTAAAAAGTCTATCATCTTGGCACTGATATTACAGGCACAAGGATGTCCACAATCACAATGAGGAATAGGTTTTAAGATGTCTATCTCATACCATTTGGCTTTCAGCTTTGTAAAATAAGAAGTGACAGACATGGTGCCCTGTTTGATCATATTAACTTCCTCAACCAAATCTGACACTCTGAAGTAATCTACATTTGAAAAACGATCCTCTAATTCTAGCCACATATCTCTAGCAGATTTGATCCACATTACACTTTGTGCTATATCAGGAATCACAGATTTGATTATCCAAGTAAGAACTGTTGTATTGCATTGACTCCAAATTCCATACAACTGATCATTGACATAAAGTTTCTTGATCGTACCATCAATAAAACCTAACTTGTTTTTGGTCTCTAGCATCATTGTCATCGAACGAGCCCAAGAATGATAATTTCGAGCATCAAGAGGAGGAGAAACTAAAGGTATTGAAGGATTTTCACTAGGATGCAAGTAAAATTGGCTAGAAGTACTAACCACAAGTCCTGTGCCTTCAATCGTAGCAGAACTATTCTCTTGATTCTCCATTGTTGACAATCTCTCAAGAACTGAACAAGAACTTCACAAGAACTGGTAACACCAAGGAAGAAATGCAGAACTCTCTCAAGGTTCTGAAACTACTAGAAGATCTGTGATACTCTCAAGATCACACTTGAACGCAGCAGCTTGTGATCAATCTCTCTGATACCATGAAGAAGTTCTAGAAACTATGGAACTTCAACTAAAACAGGAAAAACAGAAAGAACGAAAACAAAAAGCAGAAAGTTGAAAAGAAAGGAATTTCTCATTTCATTGATGATTCAATCAATTGAGTTTACATTGGTGTTAATACAAGTATATATAGCCTAGTGCTAATCCTATTGCTACTAAAACAGTTGTAACTGAATCGAATTGACTGTAACTACCTTCAACCGTTTTGTGGTTGAAGGTGTTCGACGAAATGCCTCACTAAACTCTGTGGCTTCAATTCTATGTAAAGGCTTCTGTTTTCGTTGCCTCAAGTTTATTTCCAGCTCTAGAATCATTTCATTGATACCATGTGGAAAACATAGGCCCAAGCCCATATAAGAGGATGGGCCTCATCCCCAAAACCTAGGTTTGAAGATTTTGCAGAACCCATATAACTTGTTGATTGATCCTCCTAAGGCTCTTGTCAGGGTGTTTAACATTGCGGTTCAAGTTCTCTGATTGCTTACTTGATGACCTCTCTCTTGTAGTAGAATTTTTCGCCATTACACCGGGATTAAAAGATTCAAGATGCTGAGTATCAGATACAGATTTCCTTGAAATTACTTTGTCCAGGTCGTTCTGTGAACCGATGCCAGCATTACTATCCCTATTATTGTTAGACTTGGAATCAAACTTCTTTTCATCGAAGGCCCTTTTACTCTTGCCCCAGGAAACTTTCCCAGAAGTCTCAGACCATTCATGGTGGAACCCACCTTTGTATGAAGGATCTCTTTCATTATCAACTTTCCATGAAAAATCTGGCCTTTCCTCCTCAAAATGATCTCTGCCTACATTTTTATGGACTGAATCACTAATTGAAAACGGTTCTTCAATACGTTCAGGTGGGAGTAAATCTTCTTTCTCTATATAAATCATACTATTATCATCTTGCCTATCAGCAACCTCGATAAGACCAGGCTCTTCATCCATAACCGGAGATTTAGGTAACACTAATCCAGACGCCTGCATTTGATGCTTTTCGTCATTATCATCACTCATCATGATATCGACGTCCACATCAGACACCTCTTTGCTAGAGGCGTCGCTTTCACTGTCACTGCTGCTTCCACTACCACTACCGGCAACGCTTCTACTTCTGCTCTTGCTATGGCTTCCACTATCACTACTGTCACTATCGCTATCACTGTCGCTCCCACCCTCATTATTATCAGATTCCTTTTTATCTCCAAAAAGATCGGCATGGAGAGCATCTAAATTAGGCGCATCTTCAGGTTTAGACCTGAAATGCATATTTTGATCTTCAACATGATCGGTTCTTATGGGCAAGGCAAAATCTGAAGCATCCGGTGGATCATACTTTTTTCCATTCTCGGGGAAAGGATGAAGGCTACCTTCTGGGGAACTTTGTCTCTCAGAAAACGGTTTCTTCAAACTTTCAATGTCAACCCCTGACTTTAAGAAATATTTGCCCGGAGCTTGAAGAGTGGCAATCTTTTTTAAGATTGGCTCGATGTGCCTCGCTGAGTTGGGAATTGCATCTTCAGCTGCTTTCTACAAGGCCTTAAGGCTCACTTCCTTCGAGGAATTCTCCATCAGAAGAGAAATTAACACGGTCCGCAAATCTGATGGTTGATTGCTTTTACTCCCCTTGATACCTGTTTTTTCCTGAACAGAACTATTGACCATCCGTCCAGCAGTATCTTCGTCATAGTTCAAGGTCCTGTTCATATCTGGAGTAGACATAATTTCTGTGTTTGAATGTCCCTTAGTGACATTGCCGCTTCCAAATGGAGAAGCTGAAGCATTTAATTGATCAGGTGCAAAAGCTGGCGATGAATTTGGTCCCCGTGCCTTCGATGGTGGTGTTTCAGTCAAGCCGGATTTGTGAAGAGATTTAGGAGGGCCTCCAGAAGGAAAACCATCTGAAATGAGATCAATTGGCCTCTTCTTAGCATGAGGCTGCTCTTTTTTTGCTTTGAAATTTCTCCACGGGTTACTTTCTGCAGCAGCCAATGCCTTTATCTGGTTCTTGGTAGAGGGATTTCCATGATCTAGACAATTGCTTGCGTGATTTAAGCTTCCGTTCAGCTTCCTCTGACCGCAGTTTAAACCCGTTGAACATTCAGCTTCCGCCAAGCACTCCCTGATTCTACAAGTAAACCATTCCCATCCTCACCACTTCGACATTCTTCGTATATGTCACAAAGATCTCCAGTTTCAGGTGACCACGTAAATCTGAATTCCTTACCACCAACACTAATGATATTTCCCACAGGATTATTGATATTTCCATCAAATTTGATTCGGGCAACACCGCCTTCGGCCTCCACGCGCTTGATCTCCTCTACAAGATTCGGTGCTAGCCGAATAGTCATAGCAAAATTCAAAGGATTACTAGTAACGAGCCTATAATTCTCCTCTGTGGCAGCAAAATTAGAAGGAGCTGAAGAGGAAGGAACTGAGGCAGAAATAGTCCGGTTCCGAGGACCAGCTCCACCACCTGAAGTGGATGGCCGGCCACCGGCGGATGATGGACAGTTCATTGTTGGTGGATGGAAACCAGCTTGGATGTTACGCTTGCATCCACTACCGCCGCCACCACGACCGCCTCCACCGCCGCCTCTGCCCTATTTTTCGGTGCTCCACTTTCTCTGATACCATGAAGAAGTTCTAGAAACTATGGAACTTCAACTAAAACTGGAAAAACAGAAAGAAAAACAGAAAGAACGAAAACAGAAAACAAAACGTTGAAAAGAAAGGAATTTCTCATTTCATTGACGATTCAATCAATTGAGTTTACATTGGTGTTAATACAAGTATATATAGCCTAGTGCTAATCCTATTGCTACTAAAACAATTGTAACTGAATCGAATTGACTGTAACTACCTTCAACCGTTTTGTGGTTGAAGGTGTTCGACGAAATGCCTCACTGAACTCTGTGGCTTCAATTCTGTTTAAAGGCTTCTGTTTTCATTGCCTCGAGTTTATTTCCAGCTCTAGACTCTGTGGCTTCAATTCTGTTTAAAGGCTTCTGTTTTCGTTGCCTCAAGTTTATTTCCAGCTCTAGAATCATTTCACCCCCCCCTCAAACCGAACTAGGATTAGAATAGATGTTTGAAGGGTGTAGTTTGGATAGAAGGTAGTGAAAATGGGGGCATCTTATGATTTTGTTAGAATGTCTGCCAACTGATTTTGAGTGGTTACTGGAAGCAGCTTGACTAATTGATGAGATCGTAAATTATTGGTATTTCATTGCATTTTCGAGATTATTTTCTATAGAGATATGCGCTTTTATGGTGTGTTTGATGTTGTTTTGCAGATTTGATGAAAATAAGCTTTGGAGGAGTGTTTTATCTAGTGTGACATGGAATGGATGAGTGAATTATAAAAGATGTGACTGTAGAAGAAAAACTGAAAAAATGGTATGATCATACCATTATGTCGTGCTGCTGTTTGCAACGTTGCTGAAAATTTAGAGCCTTGCAAACTTATTTTCTATTGGTCCATCGTTAATAGACTCTCTTATTTCTTATTGGTGGAAAATATTTTGACTTTTCAATTATTTGTTATTTTAATATTTCATTTAGGAATAAAAAAATAAAAATAAAAGACAAAAGTGGCGTGGCCACTGAATCAATTTTTTTCATTCAGTAAATAAACAATTTGAATAGTTAGGTTTTGGGAGACTACGGCAGCGGCTCATTCACCTGTTTTCGCTAGCTTTTTCTTTCCATTTTCTTTTATGGATTCAACACCATATTTTGGATCATTCAATTTTATGGTGAGTTCTTAATTTATTTTCTTTCCAGTTAATTTATTATCGTTCTCGATCAAGAATTGTGAGATCAAATGAGTCTTATTCCTCGTTTAATTTGTTGGTATTTATTCATCTTTTGCTTTATTTGTCTCTACGGTTAATGGTTAGGTTGGTTATTTTCGCGAGATAAGTAATTTAATCATTGAATCGTCAGCTAGTTGGAATAGCAAATCCGTAATCGTTTGTGATTTTCATAAAAGTAGCACATGATATGAGTTTTTCGGTTCGCAGCTGGGAAAATCCGCTATCATGAAGATGAGTAATCTGAATTAAAATTAACCCGCGTGTGCAGCGTTAACATTCGTAAGTGGTCTCTCAGTTGTAGTGTTGCCGGAACACCAAACTCCCTATGACCGTGTTCAGGGTGTCTTTCGTTAGATGGTAATTAGTGACCGTGTCCCGATTACCAAAATTAGGAGAGATTGGTTACTTGGCGCGTGTCGGTAACTATAACCAGTTTATCAATGAATTAACGAGTCATCTGTGCATCAGTGATCAGTTGAGTAAATCGAGGTGGATATAATGAATTTAACTAGAACATTTCTTTTACTTATTTTAAAGTTTATGATCGAGTGAGATAAAGTTAGTTGTATGAACACTTGTGTGTGGTGTGCCTTGTTTGGTTATCATTGATTTGCATTATGGAATGCGAGATTGATGAGACGGTTGGACGGGCGTCATTATTGGAATTCTTTTGGTGCTTTGCAATCATATAGTTTTAGGTCATTCATTTAGGATTTAGATTCATGTATTTTTCTTTTCTTATTTTTGGGGATGAGAGTGCATTGCTTGAGGACAAGCAATAATTTAAGTGTGGGGAGTGATGAGACCGTATTTTATGGGAATTTTATGTGCGTATTGTATATCTATTTTGTTGGGAAATGCTCAGTTCCGGGTATGTTTTAGATGATTTTTAGGTTTTAAGAGCTCGTGAGCGGCGATGGAAGATTTCAGGACTTATAGAGCAGTTTCGGAAGCTCTGTGAAATGTTGGAGAAAAGCGGCGTTTCAAAATCCGAAAATACCAGTTTTCGCCTATGTCGAGATCCAGAATTTTGAAGAAAAGACAAAGCCTATTAAAGCCAACCGAGGATTTCGCTTTTAAGTCACATCGGATTTTGATTATTAGAAGACCCCTTATTATTATTATTATTATTATTATTATTATTAAATATGAATTATTAAATAAATAATTGGGCTTAGGCCCAGTATAGCATTCTGAATTGTTAAAAGAAATAAACAGTACGTGAGAATTGGGGGATTATATATTAGCTTAGGCTTTTTAATTTTAGATAGATGGAATAGAACAGAGAATACTCGGACGGAAAAAAAACAAGAGAGCTGTGCTCATATCTGTGTGTCGCCGATAATTTTCTTTCGGATGGTATAACTCTTTTCTTTTGTTTGACTTATTTTATTTCATATTTTAATGATTAGTTAAATTTTCTATTCCAGTTAATTGATTATTGAACCATCGATTTTATGCGGTTGTGAGGTCTAATCATTTTTCTCCTCGTTTGATTGTTAGTATTTATCTATTTTCTGATTTGCAATAGATGATTAGAATTATTGTTTGATTGTTGGCGCGCGATAGTTAAACGATTATTTTGATCTAGTACCAAAATCCATCTTGGCGGTTGCCATAAAAGATTGGGTTTTAGCCAGTAAACAACACATTACCCGCCTTAGGTTCGTGGCAGTAGGATCTCATTATGGAAATAGATAACCTTGGTTAAAATTAGTCCGGTCGGATTAATACCTTGAATTGGGTCTCTCAAGCCTTAATGCTTCCGGGATTCCAAACTCTTATGACTGTGTCTAGGGGTGTCTTCCGGTTAGAGAATAATTAATGACCGTGTCTTGATTATCGAATTTAGGAGAGATTGGTCACTTGGCGGTTGTCGGTGACTATAACCAATTTATTAATAATTTGACGAGTCATCCTTGAATCGATGATCAATCGTGGAAATTGAGGGGGAAATAATTAATTGGCTGGAACTTTTCACTTTCGTTTATTTTTCTTTCATTTTAGGAGTTTAGTCAAAAATCCAAATATCTGTTATTTTACAAATTTTAGAAGAAATAAGTCCACCGTTCCCTGTGGGTTCGACACCTACTTCTACTATATTAGTTATAGAGGTTGTAGGTGATTTATCTTTGGTGGTTTGACGACCCACCACTAATCCTGATTGAACCTTTTCTCGTACCACATGGCAATCAATTTCTATATGTTTTGTTCCCTCATGGAAAACTGGATTATGTGCAATGTGCATTGCACTTTGACTATCACAGAACATAGGAATAGGTGTAATGACAGAAACTTGCAGGTCTTGTAAATATAGAGAAGCCATTGTAGCTCACAGACACCTAAGGCCATTGCTCTGTATTCAGCTTCTGCTGAACTTCTACCGACATTAGGTTGTTTTTTGGATTTCCATGAGAACAGTGTTGTTCCTAAAAACATGCAATATCCTGTTATGGACTTTCTTGTATCATGACAACCACCCCAGTCTGAATCAGTGAATGCTGTGAGTTTTAGATCATTTGTTGCATGGAAAAAAATGCCTTGTGCTGGAGCCATTTTGATGTACCTCAGTAGTCTGTTGGTCGCTTGGAGATGGTTGATTGTAGGTACATCAAGGAATTGGCTTAGTTGATGAACATCAAAAGAGAGGTCTGGTCTGAAAATAGTTAGGTATAGAAATTTACCAACCAGGCTTCTATACATGGTGTTGTCAGGGAGGAGTTCTGAATCACCATTTGTTAAATGGACCTTACTCTGCATTGGTGTCTTGGCAGGTATGCAGCCTGAAAACTAGGGGTGTACACGGATACGGATTATCCGAAAACCGAACCGAACCGAGGTCATTTGGTTCAATTCGGTTCAATTAATAATACTTTCGGTTCGGTTTCGGTTAGTATTATAGAGAAACCAAAATTTTCGGTTCGGTTACGGATAACTCTATAAATTATCTGTAACCGAACCGAATAAAAAATCGAACGGTTAGCCGAAATTGAATAGAAAATTGTAACCGAAATGTTTATAATTAACTTGTATTACTAGTTTTCATAACCAAAATATTATAAGCATTCATGAAAAATTGCATATAACCGAACTGATGTCCGAACAATTTTTTAACCGAATTAAAAGTTCGAATAAAAACCTAATTGTTTATAACCGGATAAGATTGTTATTTTTATTTCAATTTTCAGTTAACCGTACCGAACCAAACCGTATATTTCGATTTGGTTCAATTCGGTTACCTAGAACAAACGGTTCGGTTTCGATATCGAATTTTAATTAACCGAAAATTTCGGTTCGGTTTCGGTAAGGCCATTAACCGTACCAAACCGAACCGTGTACACCCCTAGCTGAAAACCCATATTCTGCAAGGAGGTTGAGTGCATACTTTCTTTGACATACAGAAATGCCTTTGGTAGATCTTGCAACTTCTAGACGTAAGAAATATTTTAGTTCTCCTAGGTCTTTGATTTGAAATAGGTTATGTAGGTAGGACTTTAGCTCAATAATGAGATCCATGTTGTCACTTGCTAGTACTATGTCATCTACATAAACTAGGGCAGCAATGAATGAGGTGGTAGTTTTCTTTGTAAAAGGATTATGATCATGTTTACTTTGTTGATACCCCAGATTGTGTAGTGCTTCTGTCAGTTTGCAGTTCCATTGCCTACTGGCTTGTTTGAGTCCATAAAGGGACTTAACAAGCCTGCAAACCTTGCCTTTTGGGGCTTCAAAACCCTGTGGGAGTATCATATATACCTCTTATGTCAAGTCACCATGCAAAAAGGCATTATTTACATCAAGTTGATGTAGGTGATAGCCTTTTGCAGCTGCTAATGCTAGTAAAACTCTGATTGTGCTCATTTTTGCCACTGGAGAAAAAGTTTCCTCATAATCTATACCATAGGTTTGAGTGTAACCCTTGGCAACTAACCTAGCTTTATATCTTTCAATGAATCCATCTGCTTTATACTTGACCTTGTATACCCATTTGCATCCAATAGGCTGTTTTCCTGGTGGTAGATCCACTATCTGCCAAGTGTTTGTACTGACCAAAGCATCAATCTATTTTTTCATGGCTTCCTGCCATTCTTTCTTTTTGACAGCTTGATTTTAAGTTGTAGGTTCTGGTATCTTGTTTACTGCCATGACATATGCCTTGTAGTTGTCAGAAATATTTTAAAAATTGACAGCTGAATCTAAAGGGTATGGTGTTGTTTGAGGGTCAGAAAGTTGATGGCACTCATCCTTCTGTGAACCAAGTGACTGCTTTCACCACCAACTTCAAACCAGATCCTATTGAGGTTCAAGGTCTGTCTAATGCTTGTTGGATTGTGGACTCAGGTGCCACAGACCATATTGTATATGATGATAGTTTGTTCATTACAAAAAAACATGTTAATGGAGCTACAGTCACACTGCCTAATGGTCAACATATTCCTATAACTTACATAGGCAACATAAAACTTAATGAGCATTTAAGTTTGTCCCAAGTACTTTGTGTGCCTGGTTTCAAATATAATTTGATCTTCATCAACAAACTAACCTCTGGTTCAAATGTATCTGTTCTTTTTGTCTCTAACAAATGTTTGATGCAGGACATGTCCAGTGGGAAGATGATTGGATCAGCTGAAAAGGACAAGGGTCTATACATCCTGAAATCAACATGTCTCAATCATACTACATTAAGTGCACAAACACAAGTTCCATTGTCAGACACAATTGAAGCAGATATGCTATGGCACTATAGATTAGGCCACCTTTCAAATAATAGAACTGATTTGTTGCATAAGAATTGTACTCAGATTCTTCCTAAAACTTCTGTGTGTTATGTGTGTCCCTTAGCAAAACAAAAGAAATTACCATTTCCTATAAGTACTACATCTTTTAATTCTATCTTTGAATTGGTACACATGGATATCTGGGGCCCTTATAGGCATCAGACTATCCATGGACAGTCTTAATTTCTAACCATTGTAGATGATTTTAATAGATATACTTGGGTATACCTCTTGAAATCTAAAGAAGAAGTAAGACATGTTATTTCTGCATTTTACTCTTATGCCTCAAATCATTTCAACAAGTCCATAAAAGTCATTCGGTCTGATAATGGTCAGGAATTTAAATTTATAGAATTTTATGATGCAAAAGGCATCATTCATGAAACAAGTTGTGTAGATACTCCACAACAAAATGGTGTTATGGAAAGAAAGCATCATCACATCATGAATGTTGCCAGAGCATTAAAAATTCAGTCTCATTTACCATTAAATTTATGGGGTTATTGTGTCTTACATGCTGTCAAATTGATAAACATGTTACCAACTCCTATACTTGACAATAACAACCCTTTCTTCATGCTTCATGGAAAACAGCCTAATTATGACATCTTGAGAGTCTTTGGTTGTCTTGTTTTTTCATGTACCTTACCTGTTGCAAGAACAAAATTTGATGCAAGGGCAAGAACTTGTGCATATCTGGGACATGCAGATCACCAAAAAGGATATACACTAATAGTTATTTCCACACAGGAAGTCTTTGTTTCAAGAAATGTTGTTTTCCATGAACAACATTTCCCATATCTTATACTACATAAGGAATCCTCACAAAGCAATTGGTCTTTTCATGTACCTAATTTCTCTAATGATTGTGATTTTCCTCAGTTTTCCAATCTAGTTGTTGAAACAGACAATACTCCTATTCATTCAGAGAGTCCAGTTCATACTCCAGAAGGATCAAACAATAATGATCATCAATCTGAGGAAGAGTCTACAACCCAAAGTTCTACATCCAGCATTCATGTGGTTCCATCAAAACCAGTCAATATCAGAAGATCTACCAGAGAAAAGAAGACTCCATCATTCCTAAATCAGTATATATGCAATCAGACATCTCAAACAACACCATACCCTTTAGATTCAGCTGTCAATTTTCAAAATATTTCTGAAAACTACAAGGCATATGTCATGGAAGTAGACAAGATACTAGAACCTACAACTTATAATCAGGCTGTCAAAAAGAAAGAATGGCAGGAAGCCATGAAAAAAGAGATTGATGCTTTGGTCAGTACAAACACTTGGCAGATAGTGGATCTACCACCAGGAAAATAGCCTATTGGATGCAAATGGGTATACAAGGTCAAGTATAAAGCAGATGGATCCATTGAAAGATATAAAACTAGGTTAGTTGCCAAGGGTTACACTCAAACCTATGGTATAGATTATGAGGAAACTTTTTCTCCAGTGGCAAAAATGAACATAGTCAGAGTTTTACTAGCATTAGCAGCTGCAAAAGGATATCACCTACATCAACTTGATGTAAATAATGCCTTTTTGCATGGTGACTTGACAGAAGAGGTATATATGAGACTCCCATAGGGTTTTGAAGCCCCAAAAGGCAAGGTTTGCAGGCTTGTTAAGTCCTTTTATGGGCTCAAACAAGCCAGTAGGCAATAGAACTGCAAACTGACAGAAGCACTACACAATCTGGGGTATCAACAAAGTAAACATGATTATAGTCTTTATCAGATCAATGAAATCTACAGAAATGCATTTCCTATCCTTCTATTTTGTTTAACTCCACCTGTAACGCCTTCGTTGACTATTTTCTGTCCAATACCACCACCATCTCCACCGTGCAGACCTCTTCTCTATTCTTTGCGCTAATGCTCTCCCTCTTTCCACTGTTTCAAACCAATCTCTAGATTCTCTACATGCCAATTCAACATTCACGATTCCCTTCCCTTGCCTTTGCCCCGACGGCATCATAATTTCCAACAGGGTCCCAGTTTACACCATCGTCCCCGATGACGGGCTCTACCACATAGCTTTGGATGTTTTCTCTTGGTTGGTGACTTACCAAGAAATACAGGTAGTAAAAATATCCCAGATCCTCATCGGATCGTGGTGGGGCAGAAGCTGTGCAACATCCTAGCGGTTGTTGCATCTTGGTCCCTTAACTAAGCCTAACGATTTTGAAGTTCCTTGCTTGGCTAAACAGGGGATGTGATGTCAAATTCGCCGAAATCAAGATCAGAAACTCCAAAATCGCAGGAAAACGCAGCCAATTGCAGCCAAAATCAGCCCCTCGCTACCCTAGTCAATCATCAGCATTGCTTTTACTTTTCCAGTAGTGGAGCTTTTATTTTGAGGATGAGAAATGAATTAAGATGTTTTGGATAATTGGTAATGAAGGGCAAAACGGGAAAAACAATAAAGTTCAGAATATTCCGGCAGAATATTCTTTAGTATTTGCCGGAATTGTTGTTTGACGGTTTGTGAAAAACTCCAGGAAGTTAAAGAGTATATTTTTACTCATAAGAGGACAAACACTTTAATTGGCAAAGCACGAGAGGATAAAATGTTTTTTCCTTTTCTTTTGTCCTTTTTTGATTTCAGATGTTGCGAAATCCAAACCGAATGATGTTAGGCTTTTGATAGCCTCATATAAGGATGGGGACATGTAAAGTTAGTGTTGAATTTACCTGTTTTATGATAAATATATAAAATGTGTGTATATATAAATATATATCTCACCTGTTTTATGATTGTAGGCAATAGGAGCGTGGGGAACGCCGTTCGTGGTGGTCGTTGCGGGGCTAGTGTGTATCATGTTTGTATTCCAATTAACTTTTCTAATTACTATTAGGCCTGTAAAAAGAATTGTCCCTTTTTATTAGAAAGTTCTTGGATGCACCCGACATATGCGGAGTGCACCTATATGGAATGATATTGTCCATCTGTTTCTGAACTGAATTTAAACTGTGTTGTCCAGATTTGTTTATAAGTGTCACTTCAGCTCATGTGGAGATACCACACAAGAACTACCCTTTTTTTTTGTAATCTCTACTAGGCCTGTAAAAAAAATTGTCCCTTTTATGAAAAAAATCATTCTGGGTAAGATTTATTTTTTATTTTTACTAGGCCCGTAAAAAAATGGATCATTTAATACTCCCTCCGTCCCACAATATAAGGTCTTTTGGCTATTTCACACAGTTTAAAAAAACATAATAAATAAGTTACTTTTTAATATTTCAATGTAAAATAGTGTATTGTTTTTTGGAATTGACTAATAATATTGCATTGTTTAGTTTTTTTCGTATTCCACAGTTGCAAATTTGATTTAAGAAATTGTCCCTTTTCTGACCAAAAAATATTCTGGTAAAAAAGTTATTTTGAAAAGATATAGGTTAAGATAAGGACATATGTCCTATCTAGATTTGGTGTTATCCTTTATTAGATTCTGTGCATTGGAGAATGTGTAGTTTGTTACAACAATGTGGTGATATAAGGGTGTATTTGACACAAATTCTAATCTATCTATGAAAATATCTTCTCTCTAATTTCTCAACTTGGTATCAGAGAAGAGGCATGGCGGAGCCACCGCCGATCAGATCCACTCCTCTCACCGAAGCCGGAGGTGGAGGAGGCTCCAGCTCACAAACTATCGAGATGCATTACTTTCATCACCTCTTACTTCAAATCCTTCTTCAAATGTTGTCACCGGAATACCAGTGTCTGGGTTTCCGTCATCAGCATCCTTCTTCTCCGGGAACACTTCACATCTCACCGGAGCTTACACCTTTTCTGCAGGAGCATCCTTGCCCAGTTTTAGTGTTGGATCCACACTTCCTCCCTTCATGCAGTCTTCATTGTTGCCCAGACCAGAGCCATCTCTTGTTTCTTCTCTTCGAGCTGTAAGTCCTACATCGCCCTTTAACCAGCTGAACTCCATTCCGTTTACCGGTCATCTTAGTCAATCGACAACTGTTAAATTAACAAGAGATAACTATCTGTTGTGGCGCTACACTGTTTTGCCGGTGATTAAAGGTTATAAGCTTGAGGGTTACTTGTTTGGTACAAAACCAAGGCCACCGAAATCCTGTGTCTCCTCTCGAATCCAAATTTAAATGAGTGGGATTCTGTAGATTCGTTGCTTTACAAAGTTGGTGCTAGGATCTATGACATGAGCAAGCTTTGTGAAGTGGTTGTTGGTCGCTCCTCCTCTCATGAAATCTGGTCAACATTGGAGATCCTCTTTAACAATCGATCCCGAATCTCGAATCTTTGGAGTATAAGAGTGCTCTTACTCGAGCTGAAAAAGGGTCAAAATCTATGGCAGACTATCTAGCTACTATGAAATCTTATAGTGACAATTTGACAGATGCAGGATATCCTATTACCAAATCAGAGTTGATTTTGGCTACTCTAGGAGGTCTTGACAAAGACTATGAAGCTGTGATTGTTAATTTGACTGCTCGGATTGGATCATTGTCTTGGCAGGAAGTGCAGTCTCAACTTATTACTCATGAGAGATTCTGGCCAGATTCAATCCTTCTTCATATGGATCAGTTACTACTCCTGCTGCACATCTTGCAAGCTATAATCAAGGTTCTGGTCCAGGGAAAGCAAATGTCAGGCCACAGGGCGTAACTCCTACAGAGAGGTAGGGTGGAGGAAGTAGAGGTGGAAGTGGAAAAACAGAGGTGGAGGAAGAAGTGGAGGCGTAAATTCGAGGAAATGCTAAGGTTCGATGTCACTTTGTGGCAAGAATGGACATCTTGTGGCAATCTGTTGGCATAGGTTTGAGACAGATTTTCAACCTCCGGACTCTCTAATGCATCCGGACTAATCACCATCACCTATATGGCAACTCCTAGCATCATTGCGAGATCATGCTTGGTATTTGGACAATGGGGCCACAAACCATGTAACATCGGACTTGGGTAATCTTGATAAAAGTATTGTTTATCATGGCGTTGATACATCGAGCGGTAGGAAGTGGTAACACACGCACATTGAGCACATAGGTTACTTTGTTTTACACACACACATTGGTCCTTTATTTCTCAACACCGTTTCTTCATGTGCTCGCAATTACGTAAATTTACTTAGCCTTTCCAAGTTGATGTCTGATAATGATGTGCTTACTGAATTTGTTAATGATTTTTGCATTGTCAAAGACAAGGTAACAAAGATGCCAATGCTCAGGGGTCAGCTCAAGTATGGTCTTTATCAGATAGTGCCTCTGGATGATCAGTCCTCAAAGATCTCTCTTCAATCCAAGTCTATTCAGTTTAAGCAGTCTACTGCTCTTCTTAGCAAAGTGTCATCTAGGTCTAGAAAAACTCAGTCTCTAGATGTTCTAGACCCCAATAAGGATCCTAATGTGTGGCATAGGAGGCTTGGTCACCCATCTAGTAAAGTTTTGAGTCAGATTTTGAATGATTGTAATGCTGTTATCAATGAAAAACTGCTGTTTTGTGATGCTTGTCAATTTGGAAAATCTCATGCTCTACCTCATTTGAATTCTATGTCTCATGCTGCTTCTCTATTTGACTTAATTCACACTGATATTTGGGGTCCAGCCCCAGTTAAATCCACAGAAGGCCATTCTTATTATATTCACTTTATAGATGATCACTCTAGATTCACTTGGATCTTTCCCTTAAAGGCCAAATCTGAAGCTTTGTCTGTGTTTACTCACTTCAAAACCCTAGTTGAAACACAGTTTAACTCTAAACTTAAATGTATCCAATCTGATTGGGGGGGTGAGTACAGAGTGTTTGAACCATTTTTGAAGCAGCATGGCATAACATTTAGGCATCCCTGCCCTCATGATCATGCACAAAATGGGAGGGCAGAGAGAAAACACAGGCACATTACTGAACTAGGATTGACTATGTTAGCTCAGGCCTCTATGCCTCTTGCTTTCTGGTGGCATAGCTTTCAAGCTTCAGTGTCCATTATCAATTCCCTACCTACTCCTGTCTTGGGCCACAAGTCCCCTTATGAGTGTCTTTTCACTAAAAAGCCTAACTACATATCCTTTAAAACCTTTGGCTGTGCTGTTTATCCTTATTTGAGACCTTTCCATACCACAAAATTCCAGTATCATACAGCTCAATGTGTAAACCTAGGTCTCAGTCCTCAACACAAAGGATATAAGTGTCTTGATAGGTCAGGAAGAATATATATCTCCAATAATGTCAAATTTGATGAAACTAAATTCCCCTTTTCATCTGGTTTTACTCAGGGTCCATCCAAACAGATTCTTTGTACTCCTGATCTTTTCACTCATCCTCTTCCTTTTGGTCTGTCTCATTCAGAGGGTCATAATGAGATCATCACTGTGACTGAGCCAGATTCACCAAACTGCACTCCTGAGCAAAGGGCAAGTGAACACCAACCTGGTCATGATACCTCTGGTAATTCTCCTATACCCTTCATGAGTCATACTAGTGAACATCAAAGCATATCCCCTGGTTCAAGTCATTCATCTACACCACATACTGAATCATCTACATCTTTTATGTTAGATTCACCCTCTGCATCACCATCTGTTAATGCCTCACCTAACATTGAAGCCATCACTAATTCAGAAATTGCATCCACCACTGTTGTTCCACAAAGCACTGTCAAAACTCACCACATGCAAACTAGGTCAAAAAGTGGCATATTCAAGCCTAAAACCTATAATGCATCACTGTGTAAGGTTCATACTTTTCCTACTGAACCAACTAGTGTATCAGATGCTTTGATTGATGACAAATGGAGACAGGCAATGGTTGATGAATATAAGGCATTGCAGCATAATAGAACATGGGACCTAGTGAAGCCTAGTTCAAATCAGAGTATAGTGGGATGCAGATGGGTATTCAAGTTGAAGCTAAATCCAGATGTGAGTATCTTGAAGCACAAAGCAAGATTAGTTGCCAAAGGGTATCTACAACATTATGGGATTGATTTTACTGAGACATTTAGTCCAGTAGCTTAACTTGCAACCATCAGAATTGTCTTGTCCATAGCAGTTTCAATGCATTGGCCCATAAATCAAATAGATATCAACAATGCATTTCTGAATGGGCCACTGAAAGAACCTGTCTATATGGAGCAGCCAGAAGGTTTTCAAGATCCAGAAAAGCCAGGGTATGTATGCAGATTGAATAAGGCAATCTATGGACTGAAGCAGGCACCTAGGGCATGGTTTGATGCCCTCAAATCTCAGCTACTTGACTGGGGATTTACTCAGTCTATATGTGATATATCCTTGTTTATGCTCAAAACTGACAAACAGATTCTGTTTGTGCTAGTATATGTTGATGATATCTTGTTGACAGGAAATTCACCTAAGTTGATCCAGAAATTCATCAAACTTCTTGACTCTCAGTTTGCTCTGAAAGATTTAGGGCAAGTGTCTCATTTTCTTGGAATGCAAGTTACCAGGAATTCAGATGGATTGCACCTCACTCAGTCCTATTATGCATCACAAATACTGAAGAAGTGGAATATGGAACACTTAAATCCATGCACAACACCTATGGTGCCTGGAAAGCAGCTGCTCCTACAGGAAGGTGAACCTCGCGAGAACCCTCGTATGCAGGAAGTATCATAGGTGCATTGCGAAGATCTAACACCGACTGGACCTGGACATAGCTTTTCTTTGTGAATACTCTGAGTCAGTTTATGCAAAACCCTTACACCACTCACTGGAATGGCTTGAAAAGATTACTGAGATATGTTCAAGGGACACTCAAAATGGGATTATTGTTCAGACCTTCCAAGTCACTGGAATTGCATGGTTTTCTTTGATGCTAATCGGGCGCTTTGTCCAATAGACAGAAAATCAACTGGTGGATACTGTGTGTATTTAGGGGACTCACTTATATCATGGAGCTCAAAGAAACAGACTGTTGTGTCAAGATCTAGCTGTGAATCTGAGTACAGATCTTTGGCCAATCTTGCAGCTGAGGTAAAATGGATTACACAGCTGCTGAATGAGATGAGATTCAGACTCCCAAGTGTTCTATACTATGGTGTGACAACTTTGGTGCAAACTCTTTAGCTCAAAATCCAGTGTATCACGCAAGAACTAAGCATATAGAAGTGGATATTCACTTTGTCAGGAATATGGTTTTAAATAAGGAGCTGATGGTGTGTTATGTGCCAACAAAGGATCAGATTGCTGATTGCTTAACTAAAGCATTACCTGTTGAATCCTTTGAGACATTTAGAGACAAACTCAATGTGACTGTTCCACATATTCGTTTGAGAGAAATTTGAAAGATATAGGTTAAGATAAGGACAGGTGTCCTATCTGGATTTGGTGTTATCCTTTATTAGATTCTGTGCATTGGAGAATGTGTAGTTTGTTACAACAATGTGGTGATATAAGGGTGTATTTGACACAAATTCTAATCTATCTATGAAAATATCTTCTCTCTAATTTCTCAACTAAAATGGATCATTTATTACTATTTAAGTTTTTACGTATTCCACAGGAGTTGCGAATGGACGCGGTTCCTCTGCTGTAAAATGGGCACATCACCGCGTGTTGTGACGCAAAACGTCGTCGTTTTGCGTACAAACGATGCCGTTTGGTTCCGATCCAAAATAAAAAATAAAAAAATAAATCAACGCGGTGCCGTTTTTGCCCGAAACGACGTGCGAATGGACGCGGTTCCTCTGCTGGAAAATGGGCACATCACCGCGTGCTGTGACGCAAAACGTCGTCGTTTTGCGTACAAACGATGCCGTTTGTTTCCGATCCAAAATAAAAAATAAAAAAATAAATCAACGCGGCGCCGTTTTTGCCCGAAACGACGTCGTTTCGGACTCACAGCAGCATCACAGCAGACGCGGGCACGGCAGGGGATCCCAACTCGTTGCGAATTGGATTGAAGCTTTTATGCATTAAATTTGACCCACCGATTCAAAAGCAGGTAAGAGTATTACAAAAGCATGTCGATGTAGAATAGGATTAAACTTGCGGGTACATTTAATACGTTAGCTGTAACTATAAATTATAATTCCATTATTAATTACTTTTAATTAATCAACTTATATTTATCGGCCGTGATTGATGTGTAGCAACATGTCACGACCCTTACTTGTCCAACAAAAGTCAACCTTTTGTAAAACGGATACTATATAAATAAATCATTTCAGTATATCAATATCCTATAAGTTGCAAATTGTGTGTCAAATATAAACGACTAATTTCTCATATCTTTGAATTATAATATCTCCTGATGTGATTATTTCACTTTCACTTTACAAAAATTTCTAGAATAGAATATTTATTATAAGATTCTAGATATTCAATCATGTCATTAGGAATGATGAATCCATCAATCGACACGTCCCAAATAAAATGGGACGGAGGGAGTACTGTAAAATTGTTTCGCATTTTTAACAAGGTATCGACCTAGTGGTTAAACACTAGGTCATAATCTGGCAGTGACCAGAGTTCGAGTCCCTCTTGCGACGGAAAAATGATACGTGTGTATGTTACGTTTCCGTTAAAAAAGCTTCACATTCGTAAAATAATCTGTTACTGAAAAATCTATAAAGGCTTTGCATTTGTAAAATAATCCGTTACTGAAGAATCCCAAACCTGCTTGCAAGTATCAAGCCATATCACACTCTTCGCGATTGACGGTGACAACAACAATCCCTAAGATGATCACACTGTAACATTGCTCCCACGTGTAGAAAAACAGTAACTTTGCACACTTTTAACACACAAAACATAACAGAAACATGAAATTTTATTATGAATATTTTGGAAGAAATTCTTATTTTTCTTATTTTACATCGATGCCTGTTACACTGTTCCCACGTGTAGAAAAACAGTAACTTTGCACACTTTTAACACACAAAACAGAACAGAAACATGAAATTTTATTATGAATAGTTTGGAAGAAATTCCTATTTTTCTTATTTTACATCGATGCTGCTATGCCTCTTTTATAGTACATGAGAGACCTGACTTGAGCATTTGAATTTCGGGATAAAGATAAAGTTTTAACATTTGAAGTAAACACACAAAAATAGGATTGCCACAATCAGCAGGAGTCTGATGCCATCATCCTTTGATTGAAAGTAAGTACAACTTGCTTTTAGTTTGAATTTGTTTAAGTGATTGCTTCCTTATCTCTCCAATCACCCTTATCTCTACCAAATCACTTAAGTCCCTTGATAATTTTGAACTCTTGAACTCTTAATTTTGAATTGAATTATCTACTGCATCTTCAAATTTATCCTGAATTTGGAATTCAACCATTTTGCTGCTATATAACGGTCAAATTATTTGAATCAGTTGTGTTCTGGTTGCTATTACCCCTCGTCAAACGAGGCCGGGGTTTGAGGCCAAGTTTGGTCCGTAGCTGCTGAAAATGGACTTTAGGCAGTGCTTTAGTAAAAATGTCTGCCAATTGTGCAGAGGCTGGAACATGCTTTGTAATCAAAAGACTTCTGGCCACCTGCTCCCGTACATAGTGGTAATCCAACTCTTTGTGCTTACTTCTAGCATGAAAGCCCAGATTGATAGTCATGTGTAGGGCACTAAGATTGTCTGAGTAAAGAACTAAAGGAGTAGTGAGAGATATATTGAGCTCTTGAAGTAAATAGACAAGCCATGTGATTTCTACTGCAGTGTGTGCCACAACACGATACTCAGCTTCCAAATTGGATCTTGAAACTGTAGGCTGCTTTTGTGCACACCAGGAGATGGGATTAGTTCCAAGAAACGTACAGTAACATGTTGTAGAGCGTCTGGTGAGTTGGCAACCTGCCCAGTCAGCATCTGAGAAGACTTGTAAGGTAGGCCAATCTCCATCAGTATGAGAGAATGTTAGCAGACTGGTTTTTGGTCCTTTATGGAGAGAAATGCCAAGATCTATAGTGCCTTTGACATATCTAATGATTCTGTGTACCAGCACCAGATGAGCTTGTGTTGGCTGTTACATGAATTGTGACACATAATTGACACTGTATGAGATATCAGGTTTGGTAAAGGTCATCCTACCAAACTTCTGTAGTAGGTAGGGTCTGGTAATAGAGCTGCTGATGCATCTTCTAGATGTTTGGTTGCTAATGGTGTCCTCATAGGTTTACAATCCATCATATGAGCTTTATCCAAAATAGTCTGAGCATAGTGTGACTGATCCATATGTAGTCCTGTAGTAGTATGATAAACCTGTACACCAAGAAAGTGATGGACAAGACCTAGATCTTTCATGCAGAATTCCTGGCTCTGAAGATGAATGAATGACTCCAAGATTGTTGGATTAGAACCTGTAAGAAGTATATCATCCACATACAATAACAGCACTAGGGTGCCTTGATTACAATGGCAATAAAATAAAGAAGGATTAGACAAACTGCAGTGAAAGCCACATAATCAACTAAGAATGTACTGAATCTATCAAACCAAGCCCTAGGCGCTTGTTTTAATCCATACAAGGCCCTATCGAGCTTGCAAAAATGATTAGGACAAGTAGGATCTGCCATACCTGGTGGTTGAGTCATATAGCTTCTGAGATGTAGCCATGTAAAAAGGCTTTTTTGACATCTGATTGTTTACCTGGCCAGGACTAGTTTAGGGCTATAATGAGGACAAGTCTAATGTTTTTAGGTTTGACCACTGTAGAGTAGGTTTCTAAATAATCCACTCCATCTATCTGACTTTAACTTTTAGCAACCAGTCTTGCTTTTAGCCTGTGCAGATATCCATCTGGTTTGAGTTTTGCCTTGTAGACCCATTTGAAGCCTATGATATGCATGTTTGGTGTCCTAGGAACTAAGTGCCATGTACTATTTTGAGACAAGGCGTCTAATTCTTCTTGCAAAGCTGCCTTCCATCCTGCATGATTGAGGTCAGACTTGACTGTCTTGGGTTCCTTGAGAATACCAGTGGAAGTAGTGGTGAAGGCATATTTAGGATTAGGTTTGAATATCCCATGTTGGGCCCTAGTGACTATTCTTGGAGTGGTGGGTGGAGATGCAGTGGGGATGAGGAAGGAGGAGAACAAGATGGTGACAGAAATGTTGAAATAGTGTCCTAAACCCAATCGGGTTGGACCGGATCCGACCGGGTTGGTTCATGTACAGTCTATTAAGTTCATGTAATAAATTTATTATGATTAATAAAAGCACTTTTGTTATTATATTTTGTTTATCTTTATGAACCAATTATGTTATTGAATATATAGTAACGTCCTTAGCATTAAATTGTTATAGAGAAACCATGATGGTGATTATGGTTGATGAGATCTCTATTCACTTTAATAAGTTTGATACTTAAAAGGCTCTAGTCGTATGTACTGTCAAAACGGGACATTGATAGTATGATTAGACTAGCACATATTGGATGTCTTCTATCTTATTGAAGATAGGGATAGATCTCGTCTATCGAAGTGTAAAGACGCTTGGACTGTACATGGATGTGTATTGGAGAATGCGTATGTTAGACTGACCCATTTACATTAAGTGTCGCAGTATGTGGCATTTGTGTAATTATCCTGAGACCGGAGTCTTCATGGCATCACGGCGTGGATTGTTATGCTCTGACACTGTTGAGTTTCCCATAGACACGAGGTGATCATACGATAGTGCTCGGGCGTAATATTAAAGCATGCGTAGGATACATGATTGTTCGTCCAGAAATCGCGTATCCTATGATTAAGAGTAATATCCGAAATGGCCTTCTTATAAGGAATGTCTAGTTCTCGTGAATCTTTGTAAAGTGGGAGTAATTGAGTTATTCCGAGAGAACATGATATTCAGATTATAAGATACGATCGTTGATGTACTGACCCTCGAGATACGATTGTATGGATATTATTACCGTGATAGGATTCTATTTACACGGTAACTGTTTCACATGAAAGGTAGTAGTCATTGCTTTTGACTCTTCCGATGATTGGGGTCACGGTGTGTTGCTAGGCGTTATTCCTTGATCGTTAGGCATGAAGGGCATTTTCATAATTTGCACCTTATGTTTACGGCCAACATATTCGGAAGCCTATCGGGTCACACACATAAGAACGTCTAGCCGGATTAAAATACGGTTATAGTGATAACCAAATAAAAAAAGTTTAACTCGACTATAAAGTGTTATATTGATTAAATTAATATTGTGGTGTTTATTTATTATGAATAAATTAAATACAAGATATTAATTATATTGATTAATTAAAGAATATTTTGGATGCCAATTTATTGGCAAAGGTGGCGTCAATATTAAGTGTATGAGATACACTTGGATTGTGCAATTTAATTAATGGTATTATCATATATTCATATTATATATTAATAGATTTATGGTAATATGATAAAGATAATCAATATTATTGACAATATCTTGTATTTATTTAATATGAAATATTAAATTAAATGAGACAAGTCTAGAATATTTATTTTCCTTATTTTACTTGTAAACTGTTTTTCTTTCTCATTAATCTACTAAGAAGCTTCTCCCAATCAGATTGGAAACTTTATGGGGCACCACCCCCTATATAAGTAAAGGGTTGGCTAGCTCTTTTGGACATCACAATAAGAAGAGTTCTGATTTACATAATAAACTGAGAGCTTCTGAGAGCTTCATAGAGAGAGATTTAGAGAGAAAAAAGGCTGGTCTAGCAAGTAGCAACTGGATTTTTCTAGGATAGCTGAGGATTCCGGCAAGGTGCTCGTGTGGATATTGATAGAGGCCGGACACGTGGACGGCTTGCGCACTACTACTCTCCTTAGACGGTTAAAGCGTCGATATTTTAGATCAAGCAAGGTAATCACTGTCTACTATCTTAACATGTTTATTGTGTTAAACGAAATCGATTTTGGGATCGGAAATCAAATCTTAAATACCGCTGCGTTGAACTAGTTGATTTCCTAACATTGGTATCGGAGCGAGCTTCGAACTTAAGCAATAAGCACTAATTAAATTGCGTAGTAATTAATTAACAGATGCAAGATCTAAAATCGCGAAACGAGAAACAAATATATATATATATATATATATATATATATATATATATATATATATATATATATATATATATATCGGTGTAATGGCTCGGCGAAGTAATGCCCCACTGCGTGGCTTCGCCGGCGGTGTCGGCGCCCCTAGGGCTACCGGCGTCGGCCGGTTATTTCATGGTGAATCGTTTTTCGTTTATCTGTTTTGTGATATTTATTGTACATTGATGTCTCTTTGTTTAGTTGGTGTCATGTGGCTAACTAATGATTCAAATAGTTTAGGTCATTAGGATGCCACATGGCATTAAATAATAGGGGCATTTCCAAAAAAAAATTGGAATAAGCCTAGGCCCTTTTTAAAATATTTGATTTTGGAAAAATCCTAGGCCTAGGCTCTTTTCAAAATTTTGATTTTGAAAAGGGCCCAGGTTGGTGCATTTTGGTTTTGAAAACCAAAAGCATCCCTTTTGATTATGAATCAAAAGGAAAGAAACTAAATAGACCTAATTTTAATTTTGATTTAAATTTGAATAGTTCGAATTATTTAAAATTAAAATTGAAATCGTTTAAACTAAATAGTTAATTTTATTTCGATTGAAATAATCTAATTAATTAAATGTTAATTGATTATTTGATTTGATAAAATAAGACGCAAGTAGTTAAATTTAAATCGGTTTTTTTTCATAAGATATTATTGTATGGATTAGATTATGTGTAGATATAATACGATCATATAGACCCCGATTGATCATTGACTCGACCAATATGATAGATGTGTGTGATTTATTTTATGTTTGTTTATCAAAATTGTCCTAGGCCGTTATGAATAACGCGACCTAGTTTATTTTCTGAATTTATCCCATTCCCGTTAGCTCCCCCCGTGTGCAGCGGGTGTATTAATTTATTAGATAGATTATTATGTAACAAGAATGGAGCAGAAGATGAAGACCAAAGAAAAATGAATAAAGATCTCATTCGAGATGGCGCATTGAAGATCCTATTGGCGGTTGCAGCTGCCCTTAGATTGTGACCCGCAGTTTCGTCAGTTTGTATTCGAAACCGCACCTAGGAAAAGTCCATGATCATACCGGTTATATTGTGCGCGGAATGATCTGTGTTTTACTTTATTGATAACGTATGAGACCGTAAATAATTAAAAGAATTAATTAAGTGAATTAATTTAAAATTATTACCACGACAAAATATCGAGATAAATTTGTCTTGCGATATTATAATGACGGTGAGGAGCCCTTGTTCGGATCCAACTGATCGGCCACCGTCGGGAGTTGACTTACCACGGGTATATTGTTACTATTGAGATATGAGATCTCATGAATATTTGGGTTACAACTCGACTAAGAATCTTGCGGTGATTGGCCCACGTCAGGACCGCCTGATTTTAGAGACAAGGGGTTGGCTATCACATAGAGATGTGAATTGTCAAGGAGTTGACTAGTCAACCAATGGAAGTCACAAGAGATGCGACCGGTAAGTGTACCCACCTTTCGAAATTGACCCAGTTGACCAGCCTACGTCGGGAATAGAGTAAACTAGATTGGATTCCATCCACTAAAGAATTAATTAAATTCTTGAAAGCCAATTGAGAATAGTTGGCTTGTGGGAGCTAAACCTAATTAATATTTTAAAGTGCAATTTTATGGTTTTGTATGCATGAACTTTTACTTAAATTATCTTTGCTTTATTGTTGTAGAAATGTTGAACAAATTGAATCTTCATTTTATCATTGAAAGCAAGCTTTACGAAACAAAATTTCTCGATTGGGAAAGAAACCTCAAAATCGTTTTGAGACGTGAAAACATTGGCTATATTTTGGAAAAACCCTTAACTAAGGACCCCGAAGATGCTACGAATGAGGAGTCGGTTAAGAAGCATGCGAAACACTGTTCTGACAGTGTGGAGGCTACTAGCATCATGCTTGCTTCTATGACACCGGAACTTCAGAAACAACATGAGTCCATTGATGATCACACCATTATGGTTCACCTAAAGGAGCTCTATGCTTCTCAGTCTCGTACTGAGAGGTACGAGGCCTCGAAGGCACTCTTTGGTTGCAAGATGGCTCTGAGTACTCCAGTTGGGTCACATGTGCTGAAGATGATCGGTTACATAGAGAGGCTTGAGAAGCTTGGTCATAAGATGGGGCGTGAGTTGAGTGTTGACTTGATTCTGCAATCTTTACCAGACTCTTACTCGCAGTTTGTGATGAACTATCACATGAAAATGATTGATTCACCCCTTGCGGAGTTATTGAACATGCTCAAGACTGCCGAAGGCACTGTTGGCAAGGGTAAGCAAGTGTTGTTCGTGACTTCTTCCAAGGGCAAGAAAAAAGCCCAAAAGAAGACCAAGAAGGCGAAGGAGGCTACCAAGCCGAAGCCTAAGATAGCCAAAGACAAATCCAAGGATGCTTGCTTCCATTGTGGCCAACCTGGCCATTGGAGGAGAAACTGCAAGGCCTTCTTGAGAACCAAGAAGAACAAGCATAGTGATGCTTCGACTTCAGGTATGTTTATGATTGTGATCAATATTGATTCTTCTAAGTCTAACAACTGGTATTAGATACTGGATGTGGTTCTCATATTTGTACGGATATGCAGGGATTAAGAAGGACTAGAGATCTGAGGAAAGGATGGACCTGCGTGTTGGAAATGGAGAAAATGTTGCTGCCCGAGCCGTAGGAGTTTATTTTCTTTCGTTGTCCAGTGGGCTAGTGTTGAAATAGTGTCCTAAACCCAATCGGGTTGGACCGCATCTAACCGGGTCGGATCATTTCTACTATTTCTTTATGTTTATACATATATTAAACGGCTTTTCTGTTGTTATATATTTGTTCTTTTAAAGAACCAATTATGAATTGTTATATGATAACGTCCTTAGTATTAAACTGTGATAGAGAAACCATGATAGGAGATTATGGTTGATGAGATCTTTAATCACTTTAATAAATTTGATACTTAAATGTCTTTAGGCTTATGTACTATTAAACAGGGCATTGATAGTACAAATAGGCTAGCACGTATTAGATGTCTTCTGTCTTTAAGGGCAGTGATAGATCTCGTCTATTGAAGTGTGGAGACACTTGGACTGTACGTGGTCGTGTATTAGAGAGTGGGTACGTTAGACTGACCCACTTACACTGTTAAGTGTCACACAATGTGACGGTTGTGTAATTATCCTTAGGACCGGAGTCTACATGGCATCACGGTGTAGATTGTCATGCTTTGACACTATTAAGGTTTCCTCTAACCACGGGGCGACCATGCGGTAGTGATTGGGTGTGATACTGAAGCATGCGGAGTATACATGTTTGTCCGTCCGGAAATAGCGTACCCTATGAGTAGGGGTGAATATCCGAAAGGGCCTTCTTATAAGGAATGTCTTACTCTCGTGAATCTTTGCAGAGTGTAAGTAAATGAGTTACTTCGAGAGAGCATGATATTCAGATTATAAGATACGGTCGTTGATGCTTGACACTCGACGTACGACCGTATGGATATTATTACAGTGATATGATTCTATTTACACGGTAACTGTCTCATATGAAAGGTAGTAGTCATTGCATTTGACTCTTCTGATGATTAGGGGTCACGGTGTGTTGCTAGACGCTATCCCGTGATCGTTAGGTATGAAGGGCATTTTTTTAATTTGCACTTTGTGCCTACGGCCAACATATTCGGAAGCCTAACGGGTCACACACATAAGAACATCTAGCCGGATTAAAATGTGGTTATAGTTGATCACCAAATAAGGAAATAATTTATCTCTACTATAAAGGTTATAGTGGTAAATTAATATGGTGGTATTTATTTATTATGAATAAATTAAATACAAGATATTAATAGTATTATTTTAATTAAAGAATATTCCGGATGCCAATTTGTTGGCTAAAGGTGGCGCAGATATTATTGTGTATATGATACACTTGGATTGTGCAATTTAATTAATAAGATTACCATAATATTAATATTAGATATTAATTGATTTTGGAAAAATAGATTTATGGTAATAAGATAAAGATATATTCAATATAAGATATTGTCATTATATATCTTGGAAATATATTTAATAAAAGATATTGAATATTAAATGAGATAAATCAATCAAATATATTTTTCTTATTTTATTGGGAAAATGTTTTCTTTCTTCTATATCTACTAGGAAGCTAATCTCAATCAGATTGGGATAGCAAAGGGGCGCCCAATACTCTATATAAAAGAGGGATTGATTAGCTCTTTTGTACATCACAATTCCAAGAGCGAATAGTTCTTGTGATAATGGAGAGCTTATTAGAGAAAGAGAGAAAAGGCCGGTCTAGCAACCAGATTTTTCTAGTAGCAATCCATGATGGGATTCCGGCGGGCTGTTCGTGTGGATCACCGGTAGAGGCCGAACGCTTGGGCGGATCAGTGCATCGCTACTCTCCTTAGACGGTCAAAGCGTCGATCTTTTAGATCAATCTAGGTAACCACCGTCTACTAGTTATTTGTTTAATTCTTAAATGAAGTCGATCCTGGTTAAAAGGAAATAAATTTTGAATTCCGCTACGTTCCCGCGTAGATTTCCTAACAGTGGTATCAAAACGAGCTTCGAGCTTAAGCAATAAGCATGTTAATTTGCGTAGTAATTAATCGATGGATGCAAAAATCTAGATTCGCTATAACGAAAAAAAATAATATTCGGGTAGGGAGTTCGGCCGACTGGCGGCGGCTCCCCACCATGCGGCGACCGGCGGCGGCGGCACCCTTAGGGTGCTGCCGTCGGCTGGTTGTCTCGTGGCGGTCCCGATTTTGTTTTTCGTTTTGCGATATTTATTGTGCATTGATATCTCCTTTGTTTAGTTGTATCATGTGGCTAACCAATGGTTCAAATCGTTTGGGTCATTGGGATGCAACATGACATTAAAATAATAATGGTCTTTTCAAACTTTGTTTGGAATAGGCCTAGACTCATTCCAAATATTTTCAAAATTTTGATTTTGGAAAGTGGCCAGGCAGTCAACCATATTTTGTTTGAGAAGATGTCTTTTGGTTTGGTTAACAACCAAAAGGAAAGGAAACAAAAGACACCTTTTAATTTTGATTTTAATTTTGAATAGTTCCAAATTAATAAAATTAAAATTAAAATCGATTTAAAATTAAATGTTAATTTTATTTTTGATTTAAATCATGTAATTAATTAAAAGTTAATTTATTATTTGATGTGATAAAATAAGACGCACTAGTTAAATTTATAATTTGTCTTTTTTATAAGATATTATTGTATGAATTAGATGTGCAGATATAATATGATTATATGGCCCGATTGATAATGAACTCGACCGATAGGATAGATGTGAATGATCTAAATTTTTTGTTGGTTTAAAAATTGTCCTTGGCCGTTATGAAGAACGTGACCTAGTTTATTTATGAATTTATCTCATTCCCGTTAGCTCCCCCCGTGTGCGGCGGGTGTATTTATTTTATTAGATAGAATTAAATATAACAAGAATGAAGCAAAAGATGGAGACCATAGAAAGACGAAAATAAAGATCCTATTGGAGAATGAAGCATTAAAGATCCTATTGGCGGTTGCAGCTACCCTTAGATTGTGACCCACCGTTTCGTCAGTTTGTATTCGAAACCGCACCTAGGAAAAGTCCATGATCATACCGGTTACTTTACACATTTATTTATTTTGTGCTTGTATTTAATTTAAATGATACGATAGATGCATAACTAGGCACGATCTAGATGAATGTGTAGGATGTATGTCTATAGAGATAGATATGCATAATGAGACCATAATTAAATAAATTAAGATAATTAATTCGAAATTAATTATGTGAATTAATTTAAAATTATCTCACAACAAAAATCGAGTTATATATGTCTCCCAATATTATAATGACGGTGAAGAGACCTTGTTCGGATCCAACTGATCTCGGCTGATGACGTAGATCAAGTGATAATAAAATACTTGACCACCATAAACCAATACTAGCAAGAGGACTAGGTCCATCGTAGTATAGTTATAGCGAATCAAGGTCGATCCCACATGGAACCAATTGTGGGTCATTTATATACAAACAATTAATCATTCATGCCGAGCACAGGAAGGCGGTCTACGACCAACAAAAGACAAGAAAAGATAAACGACACGACTCGACACAACACAAATAAAGACACGTAATTAATCTCCCCAATTATTATGTCATCGTTTGGATCTAGAGATTCTATATAATTAAGCTAGACTCGACAAATATTAATCCGATTCGTATCTCTTTTATATTGGCTACGGGAGTCATCCCCTAAACTAGATCTAGCTCCGGGTAGGCCATCTAGATCACTATGCTACATTACGTGACTTCGCTTTTTAGGCATCCATCTCATATAACTCGCACGCTTACAAAACTAGGGATGCCGATATTAACCGTATTCCAAACCTAGGCAACATTCCTATGGTTAGGCGTACTTCCTAAGCGATCGCATCAGTCTCTGTCCCATTAACAATTACCTGCACGGTCTCATGTTAATCTACGATTTACGTATAACTAGATGAGCTCAATTCCCTGTCTACGCAATCAGATCTAGATCTTGAATGTCCCGGAAGATCAATTCATGAGCCGACCTAGGAGCCCTGTATTGGTATTTTCTAATCATACGCTAATTAAAACAGATGAGCAACGTAGCCGTAGCCATACCTACTAAGATAAGAAATTCTAGATGGACAATCACACCATAAAGACGTGGCTAGATTGACGCAACGAAAACCTAAATCTTAGCGTTTCTATATACGTAACAGATGAAATAGAGATTCATAAAGCAATTATATAGATCTACTAAAAACACGGTTGTCGATCATACCAAAGTCATCTATAGATCACCGGATAACAGATCTGGGCGTGTGGATCCTTATAGACAAGGAATCCCCACTGCCTCATATCGTATCATTAGATCTACATTGTCCGGTGAAGAACGAACAACCTCAAACGATAAATAATAATTGGGGACTTAACTACAATGAACAAAGAAGAAATAAATACAAGAACTTACATTATAGCAGAACTTGTATAAAAACCACTCTGAGGAAAACTGAGAACTTTATTATAATTAGAGAGAAGTGTCTAAGGTGTCTGAGGTGTGTCTCAAATGAAATTCATACAGCTCTATTTATAGGGGTTCAAGCTAATTAAAAGATATATTTCAAAATATCAAAACAATTAGAGATAACTCCCGGCCGATCTTTGGATAAAGGCAATTTTCGCCCCCCTTTATGCGTCCCCCATCGGCACCAATTCTTCGGATTGGCTCGCCGGCTCTTGTCATGCCTTACTCCTCTTTTCGTGCTTATCCGATCTTTATCTTTAATGCATCCAGATTTTCTTGGATTAATCTTGTAATTTAATTTATCCATTTGCAATTATCCTCCAAAAATTATCTCAATCTACAAAATAAATGTTTATCCCAAAATAAATCATATTTAAATAAAAACGGATAAATACCAAATTATATAATAAAATCGGATAAATACCAAATTATATCTTATTAATCACATAACATTAAATAATCAATATAAACATGTGATTTAATATAAAATATATATTATTAATCTCGAGTTAAGGCCAATGTTGATGACTTTTACGGGTATAATTTGACCGTCATCATCGGCCCTCGTCGGGAGTTGACCTACCTCGGTATATCGTCGTTATCGAGATATGATCGTTATGAGATCTCATGAATATTTGGGTTACGACTCGACTAAGAATCTTGCGGTGATTGGCCCACATCAAGACCGTCTGATTTTAGAGACATGTGGTTGACTATCACAAAAACGATGTGAATTGTCAAAGAGTTGACTAGTCAAACCACTGGAAGTCACGTTGTACGCGATTGGTAAGAATTATCTACCTGTCGAAATTGACCCGGTCGATCTGCCCACGTCGGGGATCGAGTCAACTAGATAGGATTCCAGCCATTAAAGAATTTTGGAAAATTCTTGTAAGTCAATTGAGAGTAGTTGACTAGTGGGAGCAAAATCATAATCCCAAAGACCATCTTTGATTTTGCATGTATAAACAACAACATTCTTTTATCTTTATTTTATGTTGTAGTTTTAGCAAACTTTTATATTTATGTTCTCGGTTAGTAAAACCAAATTATGACTGTTACCTTTTGAGAAACGTCCTCAAATATGGTTAAGTAATTTTAATCATTATAAAATAAGCAATGATGCGAGCAACCCCGTTATAGTAGTTAGAGACAAGGAGACTAGATATTTGATGCAGTGCTCAATGACTTTAATTATTAATGAAAAGCGGAAGCCATAGCTCTTGTGATCTTTCTTAAGTCTTATGAAGACTACACTAAGAAATATTCACAAGTGTTTAAAGGATTAAAAAGGAAGTTAGGGCATGTGCTTAAAATAAGAGATCTTATCGAAGTCTTTATTCTAGGCAAGTGTGTTGAGATAAATCCATCTAAGTTCAAGTCCACTCTTAGATATATGATATCTTACGAGTATGATTAAATTAGAAAGATTAAATACGGAATGCATTAAGATTTGAAAAGTGAAGCAAATGCTGCGACATTTTCGGCATTGAATTCTAATTCTAGTAGACTGATAGCGAACTAAATAAACGTTATTATATTCCGGTTCTTATGAAGAACATGATTCTCAGTTACTTGTTAGGATTTAGTAGACATATTCAATTGTAAAGAATAAATGTTATTCCGATAAAGTTGAAATGTCACTGAATCTAACATACTAGATTGATGTCACTATATAGTTGATATATGTGATGAAATCTCAACTGAATATTTATATGGCTGTTATCCTTAATATTTGGTGGCCGTTCTAGACATAGTCTCTATGGAGGGGAATCGTGTGATCAGATGTCATTCTGATGACTTCTGAACCATGTGGTTATGAATAATATGGGTAATACATATATTATCTAAAGATGACTAAAATACCCTTTTATGAAAAGGTTATAAAATCTAGAAAGTTGTCCAAAGCCTAAACATACCGATTTTGTTGGCTAATGACAATTAATGCCACAAATAACTTTTGTTAATCTCTATGACTATTGTAGGAATAGTCAAGTGTACTCAGTGAAATGCATAATTTGGAAAGCCCGAAAAGTTCTAGCTAGCATGAATATGAGATTGATAAACTACTAATCTTCGATTGGATTGAAGTAATTAATACCGAAAGGGTGTTCAGAAGTTGTCTGAACATGAATAAGATTCCCCCTTGAAGGATACCATTTTCGGATACGCAATCAGATTGTGCTCCTACAATAGAAACAACACTTTATATGATAGGTGTGACGTAAGCCATGCAAAGTATCCCTTACCCGTTTCGGGATAGTGCCCTTATACAATTCATATACTTAACCGAGTTCCAGAGAATAAAGGTTGAATAAATTCCATATCTGATATGGAAGACGATAACATCAATCCATCTTAACCGATGATTTAGGGTTGTCGTGCTTCTAGCAAGCAGGCAATGTCTGAAAGGCTTGGAGCTTATTATGATATATGCAACTTTATGGAATATCTTAGCTAGCACGCTGGATATTATTTACTCGTCCGCGGAGCAAAAGGTGTTTGTCTCCAAACATGCTGTCTTCTAGAGGAAGTTTTTCTTCCAAAAGAAACAATAGGAGTAAATTTAGATCTCATAGGTAGTTTGAGAACCACAATGAGATATTCAACCATAGGAACGTGAGCAGACGCCACATAGTGATGAGGTGTAGAGCACTGCTCAGTGCACACAAAATTTCTATAAGTCTGTGGATAACCTCAAGCCTGAAAATGCTGCTGGTATGTTCATCTTGAAGAATGAATATCTAACGACTTATGAAGGAATTTTGAAAGGCAAGATTGAGAGATATGGCCATGAGCCATAATATCTAAATTAGATTCCATCAGTGACAATCAGGTTGTGAACCTAGTATGTCTTACCTAGAGGGAATGTCCCTGAAAGGCTGACGTGGATAGTAATATGATTACCATAAGGCTATAGTGACGGCTGAAGGGCACGGGGTGTAAACCTTGTAATTGTCTATATGCTGCCAGCTGAGCCCAGTTCTATTCAGACTATGGTTGTTATAACTTCGTATCATGGCTATTTGATAGTGTTGAAGATGTTGGGCAAATAGCCCGATGTTCATAGATGATAACATGATATGTGAGCCCACGAGATCCATTTATGGACTCAAACAAGTTTATCTAGACAATTTCTTTGTTTGATAATCAAAGGAGTTTGATTTAGTCAAAAGAAGGGATATGCCCAATATGCAAGAGGGATAGTGGGAGTGTGTTACGATTTTTGAGTAAGATATTGGATATCTCTCTCGGGAATAATCACCCCATGTCACAGTCAATTAATGTGTGATAGTTCAAGGTCTTTACGAAAGCACTTGGATTAGCAGTTCTGATTTTTGAAATAAGAATTTATAGTGATAGATTTAACTGATGTTAGTTTATAGCTTACCTATATAGATGTGATCCTAAAAGAGTTTAGCATAGATCGCGACGGGGGATACTGCTAGCCGGTGTTCTCAAGATCTATCTATGTTAGGACGTTAGTCCTAAAGATAATGTGAAAGATGATGCTTATGGAAAGTTTCCTTTGCTACTACGATAGGAACCATCATAAAATTAATGCAAGATGTTCATAGTTCATGAGCAAGTATGAAAGTAAATTTGGTGAATGTCGAGAATATCCTTAAACAAGTTAAGGATGGTTTCCTAGTTTATCGAAACTTGAAATTAGATAAATATAGTTATACAGACGTATATCCTGAGTCTTATGAAAGCGAGTGGGAGCTACAGTCTGGGTTTGCATCACTTTGATTAAGTGATACAGTGAGCTGGAAATGTTCTTGGCTATGGGTCACTGTAAATTCTACAACTAGGCCAAAACACAGTAGTGCCTTGGAGGCGCAGCGGGAGCAATACATGGATTTAGAAGGTTCATTCCTGAACCCTGTATGGTTCTTCCACCTTTTCTATATAGCTGATATAGTAAGTGGATTCATAGCTTGAAGCAAGGACCAGAGTCTCATCAGAGATTCATGTGTGTGTTGAGGCGGTTCCTTTGACTTGATCAATTGGAGCATGATGTGAAGATAGTCTGAGTCCTTAAGGATAGCGATCCGTTCACGGCTAGGGCTGGTTCCGAGTATTGCATGAGATTCTTGTGTTTCAACTTGGTCTTGTGTGTGCGAGTGATTGGTTTTAGGCCAAGTGGGGATTGTTGAAATAGTGTCCTAAACCCAATCGGGTTGGACCGGATCCGACCGGGTCGGATCAATTCTACTATTTCTTTATGTTTATACACATATTAAACGGCTTTTCTGTTGTCATATATTTGTTCTTTTAAAGAACCAATTATGAATTGTTATATGATAACGTCCTTAGTATTAAACTGTGGTAGAGAAACCATGATAGGCGATTATGGTTGATGAGATCTCTAATCACTTTAATAAGTTTGATACTTAAATGTCGCTAGGCTTATGTACTATTAAACGGGGCATTGATAGTATAAATAGGCTAGCACGTATTAGATGTCTTCTGTATTTAAGGGCATGGATAGATCACGTCTATCGAAGTGTGGAGACACTTGGACTGTACGTGGACGTGTATTAGAGAATGCGTACGTTAGACTGACCCACTTATACTGTTAAGTGTCACGCTATGTGCGGTTGTGTAATTATCCTTAGGACCGGAGTCTACATAGCATCACGGTGTGGATTATTATGCTTTGACACTATTGAGGTTTCCCCTAGCCACGGGGCGATCATGCGGTAGTGATTGGGTGTGATACTGAAGCATGCGGAGTATACATGTTTGTTCGTCCGGAAATTGCGTACCCTATAGTAGGGGTGAATATCCCAAAGGGCCTTCTTATAAGGAATGTCTTACTCTCGTGAATCTTTGCAAAGTGGAAGTAAATGAGTTACTTCGAGAGAGCATGATATTCAGATTATAAGATACGGTCATTGATGCTTGACACTCGACGTACGACCGTATGGATATTATTACAGCGATATGATTCTATTTACACGGTAACTGTTTCACATGAAAGATAGTAGTCATTGCATTTGACTCTTCCGATGATTGGGGGTCACGGTGTGTTGCTAGACGCTATCCCGTGATCATTAGGTATGAAGTGCATTTTCGTAATTTGCACTTTGTGCCTACGGCCAACATATTCGGAAGCCTATCGGGTCACACACATAAGACATCTAGCCGAATTAAAATGTGGTTATAGTTGATGACCAAATAAGGAAATAATTTATCTCATACTATAAAGGTTATAGTGGTAAATTAATATGGTGATATTTATTTATTATGAATAAATTAAATACAAGAAATTAATAGTATTATATTAATTAAAGAATATTCCGGATGCCAATTTGTTGGCTAAAGGTGGCGCATATATTATTGTGTATATGATACACTTGGATTGTGCAATTTAATTAATAAGATTACCATAATATTAATATTAGATAGTAATTAATTTTGGAAAAATAGATTTATGGTAATAAGATAAAGATATATTCAATATATGATATTGTCAATATATATCTTGGAAATATATTTAATGTAAGATATTGAATATTAAATGAGATAAATCAATCAAATATATTTTCCTTATTTTATTGGAAAAATGTTTTCTTTCTCCTTTATCTACTAGGAAGCTAATCCTAATCAGATTGGGATAGCAAAGGGGCACCCCATACTCTATATAAAGGAGGGATTGGAGGAGGGTTCCATGATAAAACGACAAATAAATATCGATGTATTCCGAAATTTACGGTATGTTTCATTATGATTACTTTTATTTTAGCACTTATCATTTGGTATATAACTAATTAAACAAATCTTTTTTTCCATACGAATTAAGATAGCATCTTTGTGTTCCTTTTTTTTCTTTGTGACTTGGGATGTTATTATTCCGATTAGCATTTGCTCGAGGTTGACTATATTTCCATTTTAATCCTATGGTGTGTATTAACCTTGTATTTGTGTTGCTTAACTATGCTCCATTTTGAATTGTCTTATGCTCGCCACTGTTTGCCTTTTCTTTATCATGAAACTAGTACATTGAAGAAAGGGGTGAATAAAGAGACGAGGGAGCAGGGGCGGATCCACGTGCCCCAAGGGGGGATCACGTGACCCCACTGAATTTTTTTTTAAAAAAAAAAATTTAGTATTAAAATTATGTTGTTTTGTTGTTGAAAAGTGTTGTTTTGCCGATAAAAATTGATGTTTTAGACTCTGGTGAATGGTGATCCCACTGAAATCTTTTTTGGATAAAAGATGTAGTTTTAGACTCCGGTGACACCACTGAAATAAATTCCTGGATCCGCCAGTGCGAGGGAGTGTAAAAGTATAGATTAGCATTCTTACATGTTGTGTTAGCTATTATATATTGCTTAAATTGTTAACAACCAATCGGTGCATTTAAATTGTTAACATCGATCGTGGCTACGTCTTCAGTACATTGAATCTTTTACTTGATTGTATTAAATTAAACTTGCCATTTCTTTTATATATGCGACTTAAATTTGAACTTGGCATCTTGGTCTTTGTCTGTGATTGTCCTTGTATGTGAATAAATCTTGTGACTGTATGACTGTTTGAGTTTGTATTTGGATCGTATGAGACATCTGCCTTAAATTGAGTGATTGTCTTAAATTTAAACTTGACATCTTCATGATTGTCTGTGATTGTTCCTGTATGTGAACGAATCTTGTGAATGTATGACTTGTTTGAGTTTGTGTTTGGGTCGTATGAGACCTTTGCCTTAAATTGAACTTATATGTAAACTTGAATTGTGGAATCTTGAGTATGAGTTATTATATGGACCGAATGAGTGTGAATGTGAAAGTTGTTGCATATCTTTTAAATAAGTTGTGGAATCCTGCCAATCGTATAAGTTTGTTTCTGAACCGAATAAGTTATTAATCTTAACTGTGATTGTTAATTTGAGATTTGTTTTTTGTTTTTGTTTTATTATTCTTTAATTTTATTTTTATTATTAATGAACAGAGATATCAAGGAATTGAACAAAACCAAAGACGAATTGTACTCCAAAAGAACAATAAAATGTTGGGGCAATGGTCTAAAAGGACACAAAATAGACTTAATAGGGCAAATAGGACATCAAGGAATCTTATTTGGTTATAAGGACACAAAATTAGTACACATACCAAACTACCCTCAATTGATAAAAGCCACGCTGAATTAAAAATAAAGAACAGCAAAGCCGGCGCCAAAAGCAAAGTTGTTGCTGTTGTTCTGTTCTGTTATGTTTTTTTTTTAATTAATTTTTTTAATTTTTTAATTTTTATAATACATTTTTTCTGCAAGCTAATTTTATTTATTTTTTTAATTTTTTTTTGTGCTTAAAAAGGTGTTTTTTTATTTTTATTTTACCACCGTGATTTATTCACCACGCGATGCATTGAAGATCATGATGCATTGACCACCCTGAATCATTGACCACCGCGATGCATTGACCATCCCGATTCATTGACCCCCGCGATGCATTGACCACCCTGATGCAGTGACCACCGCGATACAGTGACCACCCAATGCAGAGACATCGCGATGAAGAGACACCGCGATGCAGAGACACCACGATGAAATGACACCGCGATGCACTTACAACCGCAATGCAGAGACACCGCGATGCACTGACAACCGCGATGTCGAGCTACTAGAATAATTAACCGAGCCGATCTCTAATTTAAAATATAGTAATGGAGTACATCGCGAGCTAATCCCGATGCATTGACCACCGCGATGCAGAGACCACCGCGATGCATTGACAAACGCGATGCATAGATACCACGATGCAGAGACATCACGATGTAGAGACACCGCAATGCAGCGACCACTGCGATACATTGATCACCGCGATTCAGTGACCACCGCAATGCATTGACCACCGCGACGCACGACACATTGACCACCGTGATGTATTGACCACCGCGATGCAGTGATCATCCCGATGCATTGATCACCGCGATGCAGTGACCACCCCGATGCATTGACCACCGTGATGCAGTGACCACCCCGATGCATTGACCACCGTGATGCAATGACCACCGCAATTCATTAACCTCCGCGATGCAGAGACACCACAATGCAGAGAAATCATGATGAAGTGACACCGCGATGAAGTGAACCGTGATGCAGAGATAGCACGATGAAGTGACACCCGATGCAGAGACACCACGATGAAGTGACACCGCGATGCAGAGACACCTCCATGCGGAGACACATCGATGAACTAAGAACCGTGATGCAGTGACCATCGTGATGCATTGACAACCGCGATGCAGAGACCAATGCATTGACACCGTGACGCAGAGACACCGTAATGAAGTGACACCGCATTGCAGAGACACCGCGATGTTATGACATTTGACGATGCAGAGACACCGTGATGCAGAGACATCGCGATGAAGTGACACCGTGATGCAGAGACACCGCGATGCAGTGACCACCCCCATTGTAGAGACACCGTGGTGCAGAGACGCCACGATGCAGAGACACCACGATGCACTAACAATCGCGATGCAGTGACACCGCGATGTAGAGACATTGTGATGAAGAGACACCTCGATGCACAGACGCCGCGATGTAGAGACATTGCGATGCAGTGACCACCGCGACGCATTGACCAACACGATGCATTGACCACCACGACGCATTAACCACCGCGATGCATTAACCATCCTGATGCATTGACCACCGCGATGCGCGACACATTGACCACCGTGATGCATTGACCACCGCGATGTAGTGACCATCACGATGCATTGACCACCCCAATGCATTGACCACCGCGATGCAGTGACCACCGCAATTCATTAACCTCCGCGATGCAAAGACACCACAATGTATAGACATCACAATGAAGTGACACCGCGATACAGAGACACCGCGATGAAGTGACACTGCGATGCAGAGACAGCACGATGAAGTAACACCACGATGTAGTGACACCGCGATGAAGTGACACCGCGATGCAGAGACACCTCGATGCACTGACAAACGCGATGCACTGACACCGCGATGTAGTGACCACCGCGATGCTTTGACAACCGCGATACAGACACCACCCCTGATGCATTGACACCGCGATGCAGAGACACCGTAATGAAGTGACTCTGCATTACAGAAACACCGTGATGCAGAGACATAGTGATGTTATGACATTTGACGATGCAGAGACACCGTGATGCAGAGGCATCACGATGAAGTGACACCGAGATGCAGAGACGCCGTAATGCATTCACCACCGCGATGCAGTGACCACCCCAATTACAGAGACACCTCGGTGTAGAGACACCACGATGTAGAGACGCCGTGATGCAGAGACACCGCGATGCACTAACAATCGCGATGCAGTGACACCGCGATGTAGAGACATTGCGATGAAGAGACACCTCGATGAAGAGACATCTCGATGCAGAGACATTGCGACGCATTGACCACTATTAACGAGTCGAGCTCGATCTTGTTATATTTTATTAAAAATGAAATGAAATGTAAGAAAATAATCGACCTTACGAGCCGATTCGAGTTTTATCGAGTACTTAGCGAGTCGAGTTCGATCTTGCCTTTTTATGGCTACCGAGCCCAAACTTTTTTGAAACACAACAGCTACAATCATTTGAAACATTTCATCATTTACCAAATTCAATATACTAAAAAGAACTTTTAAACACCACATGTCAATAATCTTAGTAGTTTCCCAAATGATATTTTCCATGAAGAAGAAAAAACAATGAATTGACTTATTTTTGGAAACTATGAAGTGTTTCATGAACTATTTAACACCAGATGCAGAAATCCAACTAGCTTTTCCTAACATATTACATCTTGGTTTGGAAGATTGACCAAAAAAATGAACAAACAAAAACACTTCTTCAATCAAGTGGCGGATATTGACTTGATGCTCCCCCTGAATCGAGCAATCTTGAAAAAAACATTTGAAAACTTGAAAAGAGTGCTTAAGCTTCCGTATTGAAGTCCAAGCCATAGCAAGAATAATTTCATCATAATACCACCTAAGTTATATCTAGGAGCAATGTTTTCAAATTCATTTGTTTCAAATTCCAAATATAAAATTGAGAGGTGTAGTACAGATTTTGATCCAATCTGAATCCTCAAGGGTGTTTGAAATTTCATTAGCAAAATGAACACCATTATTATCCCAGCAAAATTTCATTTCAGATGCAAACGAACCCATTAATTAGCCAAACAATGTTCATTTCAAAATCCAATTTCGTTTTCGGAAGCTCCGATTTGATCCCTGCAATTTTTTGAAGATGATGACGTTGGTCAGGATCATCTTCAAACTCAATAAGGTTGAAAGATCTGGAATCAATTGGGTTTGAGGAAAGATTGTTTATGAGAAAATAAGTAGGTGTTCTTGAGAAATGGAGAGCGATGAATTCAGGGTGTAAAATTCAATTGCTCCATGTTTTGCAAGTACAACGGCCATGGATTATGTCAATTGGTGGTAATCTTGAAAGAATATCAATGGAAATTGATTGTGGTAGATCGAGCAACCGACATGACTGAGTCTTCATTTTGCTCTGTTTTGATCGATGGTTTTGTTTTGGAGCAGTTTTGGCTGAGAATTTATACTATGGACTGACGAGGAAGACGACGAAGCAGTTTGGCGAATTAGGTTGGAGGGGGTCGGCTGATAGAACATAAGAGGGGTATTATTGGATCAACATAATAATTTTGTGCTTATAATCAAATAAGATTTAAGTGTGTCCTAAATGCCTAATTAAGTATTCAAACTAGTCCTTATAAACAAATATCCATAAAATGTTTTGGTGGATTCAAGAAGAGTTCCAAAAGTAGTGGAAGTATGGTTATTATTATTGTTATTATTTTGTTTTTCTTTTTTTTCACTTAATTGTTATTATAGTTATAATAATTATTAAACATTTTCTGATTAAACAGGCTTCTAAAGATTCACCTCCTAGTAGCGATGACTCGCTCCTTCAACTAAGGGGTGATACAAAGAAGATTTTGGTAAGATCAGCGACGGTGGGGAACCTCACCAACAACAATTTGTGCATGGCACTTCTTGTTTTGGCGTTTAATTTTGTTACGTATGAGATTGATTATCCTACCTTTTATATGCTACATCTTGAGAATGATTTGGGACATTTTAGCTCAAGGATGTATTATGCTTTTATATTAGTGTTGAATTATAAATACTTTGTCTATCTAGCATTTTGATTTGGGACTCTTGAGAATGATTTGGGACTGATTTGGACCATTTTAGCTTAAGGACGTATTATGTTTTTATATTGTTGTTGATTCGTAAACACTTTGCCTATCTCCCATTTTGAACAGGCTGTTACCACTTATATGCTACTTGGCATCTGTTACCACTTTCGTGGTATTATGTTTGTTTGTTTTGTTTTGTTTTGTTTTTTTTTTTTGATCATTTTTTTTCTTCTAATGTATAAATGAATACCAAGTCACTAAAATTTGGAAGTTGTGAATAAAGAAATGAGGGAGCATATTAAAAAGTAGAGATAAACATTCTGATATGTTGTTATAGCTATTGTCAACAAAGAATCAATTCTGCAGTAAGAGAACACCTTCACCACAAATTAGAAAGAACACAGGTATGAAAGGCGCAACCGAGGAATTTTCAACTAGGAAGACTACTGAATTACCATCCATAAAAAAACAAGGCTGTAAATGGTGAGGAACCCTAAAACAACTACCCTTCCAGGCATCAAAAAGGCATGTTAAAGCTGCAAATGTTCATTACATATAGCCATTAGAATTGGACTGATGAGTATGCTATCATACCACTATCAACATCTTATACAAAAAGAAATGCAAGTTGCAGTAAAGTTTTATAGACCGCACTCAAAAAAGATCATTAGTGATCACCGTTGCTATTTAATTACCTAGCCCTTACCTTTATTCTTCTACTTTGGTGTTCCAACAGTGCCTGCAACTGCAATCTCAGCCTCCAGAGACAATAGTTTTAGACCTTCAATGTCATCAAAACCGTAATAGTGCTTTTGGCATTTGACGATTGGCCTTTGTTGATTTGTTTGTGGACATGGCCATCTTCAATGATTCGTTTTGTGGTTGGTGTGAAAAGTTGTGCCTCCGAGGTGAGGTTGGTGTTCAGCCACAATTTTTGCCTTCATTAAAGCCTTATCTTTTCACAGTTTGCACAAACAACGAACCACAAGGCATTTCTTGTGACACTGAATTGTACTTTACCTTTTACACATGATGTCTTTGTCTATTGAATTCACGACCACATAATCAATTAGGAATTTTCTTCTTTGCAAAAATCAAGATGGTATCAGAGCGATCATAATATTCCTTTGCTGCGTATACCTTTTATAGTCAAAATTCACTGATGCGTTCATGGTGAATACACAATATCTAGCTGCAAATTCATATTCTCCATACTGCATTTTACGAATGAAAATCTTGCCCTCGTTATAGTTTAGCCTCCCCTCAATGGACACAATTACAATTTCTGGAGCCATTGATGCGCATGGCCTCAGTTTGTTGAAGCTAAATAAAGATGCACAAGTAGGATTTTTGGTTCAAAGGGGCAATAGGTCGAACAGTTAAGTGGTTAAGTTAGTTGAGGAAGTCACAACCGATTACAACCGATTTGAACTCCAGCAGTGGTTATATATAGCTGTTAGGAGTCTCATTAACTAGTTAGAAAACTGAATTAAGCTTTGTATTGAGTGATTAGAGAGTTACTTTTCATCTTGTTCAAATCCCAATTTTCCCGCCAGTTTAAATTTTGAATGTTTGAAGATGATCTTCATCTTATTCATGACATTTCTGTAAATCTCTTGAGTTCATATTCAGTTTTATGTGAATTTTAACATGGTATCAGAGCAAATCGCTTTCTGCTGATTCGATTCATTTCATAATCTTTTGTTTCGTAAGGTTTTCATCTTCTTTTCTTAATCAATGGCTAATTTTGTCCGAGCTTGATTATTGTTCGCCCGTTGCTCAAAGGAGTGGAGAACTACAATCATTGGAAACGAGCTATGATGAAAGTCTTATCTTCTCGAGGCAGGCTGAATCTTGTAGACGGTTCTTCCACAATGCCAGAATCACAGATACAGGTTATTCCAATTGGATGCAAATTAACGATTTAGTTCATTCTTGGTTAATAAATTCCATGATTCCATCGGTTGCTGAGAGTGTAATGTACTTTGATACTGCAAGAGAGATTTGGTTAGATTTACAAGATAGATTTGGTCGTGGAAATGCGTACAGAGTTTTGAATCTTGAGGAAGAGATTGAAAAAATGAAGCAAGGCAATATGTCTGTGACAGATTATTACACAAAATTGAAATCTCTCTGGGATCAGTACTTAGTGTTAAAGCCTATCCCTCCTTGTGTATGTCCTGCTCTACACCCTTGCCTGATGACTATACCCTTGCCTGATGTAAAAACTGCCTTTGTGAGGGCCCTGAATCATGAGTAGCAACTAAACTACAATTTAGGACAAGATTCTGTTATTTTGGCATCTCAATCTGAAAATAGGTTTCAAGAATCAGGTGGTTCCAATGCTGTGTTGAATACCAGGTTTCAGGGGCAGGGCAGAGGTCAAGGTAGAGGATCAGGAGGTCCTGGTGGTTCTGGAAGTTTTGGTGGTTATGGAAGAGGACAGAGTAATTTCAAGAGGCCACAATGTACTTATTGTGGTAAGGAGGGTCACACAATTGAAAAATGCTATAAGAAGTATGGTTTTCCTCCCAAGTTTGGAAGAGGAGGAGGAGGGCATTCTGCCAATCATGTTTGCAGTGATGATCATTCTGTTCCATCAGATTCTGTTCAAGAAGCTCAATTAGATCCTGGCAATTCTTCTAATTCCATAACTCAGTCACAATATGATCATCTACTCTCTTTGATCCAAGGCTTGCAAGCAAACAACAGTCAATGCAATTCTGTGGTATTGGCATCTGGACAAACCTCACAGGGACCGGGTAGTTGTGACAGTAGGTTCCATTGGATTATGGATTCAGGAGCCACTGATCACATAACATTTTCATTACAAAATTTGTTTGATGTTAAATCTGTCACTAATCTTTATGTTAAATTGCCTAATGGTAGTTCTGTATTAGTAACTCATATTGGCAAAGTCAATATTAGTGATCATTTAACTCTACAAGATGTTTTCTCCATCCCAACATTTCAGTACAATTTAATCTCTATCAGGAAACTTACAGCTGATTGTAATTTGTTAGTTTCTTGTTATCCTGACTATTGCATTGTGCAAGACCAGCCTCATATGAAGAAGATTGGTATAGCTGAACATAGAAATGGACTTTACATCATGTCTGCACAATCACAGAAGCAAGTCCTTCCTGTTTCAAATGCAGTGTGTCAACCCTGCAACAAGGTTGATACCTTACTTTGGCATAATAGACTAGGGCATCATTCTATGCAAAGAATGAGAGTATTAGCTAGTATTGATAAGAACATCAAAATGCCTAGTCATGATTGTATTGTTTGTCCTTTAGCTAAACAAAAACAACCAAGGTTTCCTGTTAGTACTTCTCATACTGTATCTTGTTTTGATTTGATACATGTTGATATTTGGGGCCCCAACAGAGTTCCAACTGTTGATGGTCATTACTATTTTTTGTCTATTGTTGATGATTTTAGCAGATTTACTTGGTTGTTCTTAATGAAAAACAAATCTGATGTTAATAATCTGTTGCAACAATTCTGCATTCTAGTCCAGAATCAATTTGATAGGTGTGTTAAAACAATCAGGTCTGATCATGGAGGGGAGTTTAACATGAAACTGTTTTATAGGACTAATGGTATTGTACACCAGAAAGCTTGTGTTAGAACTCCTCAGCAAAATGGCCTAATTGAAAGAAAACACCAACATAATCTCAATGTTGCAAGATCTTTAAGAATACAGTCTAACCTACCTATTGAATATTGGGGTGATTGTGTGTTACATGCTGTCTATTTGATAAATATCACACCTACTCCACTTCTTGAGAATAAAACTCCTTATCATGTTCTGTACAAAAAAGTTCCTACCTATGACAATTTAAAAGTGTTTGGCTGTTTGTGTTTTGTGTCTACAGTTGTACAAGGAAGAGGAAAATTTGATGACAGAAGTAGTCAATCAGTTTTCCTAGGCTTTGAAGAGCATATGAAGGGATATAAAGTTCTAAATCTACAGAATAGAAGCATCTCTGTATCTAGAGATGTTGTCTTCCATGAGACATCTTTTCCTTTTTCTGAATCCAATGCTGCATCACTTGACAATGAACTGGTTTTACCACTTCCTTTATCTGATTCAGTTGATATACATGCAACTGATACACATGTTCCACATACTGAATCACCTCCACATGTTGAACATCAAATTCAACAAAATGTGGAGCATGCACAAAATCAGAGAAGATGAACTAGGGCAAAAATTACTCCATCATATCTTAATGATTATGTTTACACAAATCCTGCCCTAAGGTCTTCTCCACACACATTGAATCAAGTCATTTCTTATGCTAATCTATCTCCTTATTATCAGGGACTTGTTAGCAATATTAATGCAGAAACAGAACCTGATACATACCAGGCAGCAGCTGTTGATCCAAAATGGCAAGAGGCAATGGAGAGAATTAAAGGCTTTGAAGGACACTAACACTTGGACACTGGTAGATTTACCAAAAGGCATCAAACCAATTGGCTACAAGTGGGTGTACATAATCAAAAGGAAATCTGATGGAAGCATAGAAAGGTACAAAGCCAGACTAGTGGCAAAGGGATATACACAAACTGAATGCGTTGATTTCCTAGAAACTTTCTCCCCTGTAGCAAAGCCAACAACAATCAGACTTTTCATGGCTTTAGCTGCTATAAAAGGATGGCATCTCCACCAAATGGATGTTAACAATGCTTTTTTAGATGGAGACTTGGATGAAACAGTCTACAATAGAGCACCACAGGGTCTACAAACAAATGGCAAAGTCTGCAATTTAAATAGATCTTTATATGGTCTTAGGCAAGCTAGTAGATAGTGGAATGCAAAGTTGACACAGAAACTCCTTCATCATGGCTACAAACAGTCCTTAAATGATCACATTCTATTCACCAAATGAGCAGGATCAGATTTTATTGCCTTACTTGTCTATGTAGATGACATTGTAGTGGGCAGTCTCAGCATGAAAGCAATACATGAACTAAAATCCCTCTTGCATGATGCATTCACCGTTAAGGATCTTGGAGAGCTAAGGTATTTTCTGGTTTTTGAAGTAGCCAGAACTAAATCTGGAATTGTCATGAATCAAAGAAAATATTGCTTAGACTTATTAAGAGAGTATGGTTTTTTGGAATCCAAACCTGCTTCTACACCAATGGATTCTTCTCAAAACCTCACTGAAATTCAAGCTCCATCACTTCCAACCAATAAGGAGTACAGGATTCTTGTTGGTAAACTGCTATACTTAGAAAACACAAGACCTGACATAGCATTTTCCACTCAACAATTGAGCCAGTTCCTAGACAGTCCAAATGAGGCTCATATGAAAGCAGCACACAGGCTTCTAAGGTTCCTCAAATCAGCTCCAGGCAAATGATTATTCTTCCCCAGCAATGGATCAATAAAACTAAGGGCATTCAGTGATTCTGACTGAGCAACATGCATAAAAACAAGAAGATCAGTCACAGGATTTCTGGTTTATCTAGACATTGCACTGGTTTCATGGAAATCCAAAAAGCAACCTACTGTGTCTAGAAGCTCTAGTGTGGCAGAATATAGAGCTTTGGCATTCACAGCTTGTGAAATTCAGTGGCTATTATACTTACTTAAGGATTTTCAAGTTGCATATACAGATCCAGTTCCATTATATTGTGACAGTTCTAGTGCCCTACACATAGTTGAGAATCCAGTTTTCCATGAAAGAACTAAACATATAGATATTGATTGTCACTTTGTGAGAGAAAAGTACATTCAAAAGGTGCTAAAACCCTTACCAATACAGACTGATCAACAGCCAGCAGATCTACTCACAAAACCAGTTACACCTCAAGAATTCAACACATTAAGTCCAGCTCTTCCATTGAAAGACATATTTGCTGCCTAAAGATGCACAAGTAGGATTTTTTGTTCAAGCTGTTCATGGTCTCCACCATTCCAGCTTGAGGGGGGTGTTGAAGCTAAATAAAGATGCACAAGTAGGATTTTTGGTTCAAAGGGGCAATAGGTCGAACGGTTAAGTGGTTAAGTTAGTTGAGGAAGTCACAACCGATTTGAACTCCAGCAGTGGTTATATATAGCTGTTAGGAGTCTCATTAACTAGTTAGAAAACTGAATTAAGCTTTGTATTAAGTGATTAGAGAGTTACTTTTCATCTTGTTCAAATCCCAATTTTCCCGCCAGTTTTATTTTTGAATGTTTGAAGATGATCTCATCTTCTTCATGAAATTTCTGTAAATCTCTTGAGTTCATATTCAGTTTTATGTGAATTTTAACACAGTTTTGAAGAACAAGTTACATTTTTTTGATGGATCAATTCATACTCCAGATAAGAATCATAAGGATTACGGAGCGTGGGAGCTGTGTAACAGCTTGATCATCTGGTGGATTGTTGTTGTCACCGTCAATCGCGAAGAGTGTGATATGGCTTGATACTTGCAAGAAGGTTTGGGACAAAGATTCTTCAGTAACGGATTATTTTACAAATGCAAAGCCTTTAAAGATTTTTCAGTAACGGATTATTTTACGAATGCGAAGCTTTTTTTTTTACGGAAACGAAACATACACACACACACCCTTTTTCCGTCGCAAGCAGGACTCGAACCCTGGTGACTACCAGGTTATAACCTAGTATTTAACCACTAGGCCGATACCTTGTTGATAATGCGAAACAATTTTACAATACTCCCTCCGTCCCATTTTTATTTGGGAGGGACGTGTCGATTGATGGATTCATTATTCCTAATGACAGGATTGAATATCTAGAATCTTATAGGAAATATTTTATTCTAGAAATCTTTGCAAAGTGAAAGTGAAATTATCACTTCAGAAGATATTATAATTCAAGATATGAGAAATTAGTTGTTTATATTTGACACACAATATACGACTTATAGGATATTGATATGGTGAAATGATCTATTTATATAGTAACCGTTTTAAAACGGTGACTTTTGTCGGACAATTAAAGGTCATGACATGTTGTTACACATCAGTCACGGCCGGTAAATATAAGTTGATTAATTAAAAATAATTAATAATAGAATTATAATTTATAACTACAGCTAACATATTAAACGCGCCCGCAAGTTTATCCTATTCTACATCGACATGCTGTGGTAGTAATTACAAAAAAGGGACAATTTTTTTACAGGCCGAGTAGTAATTACAAAAAAGGGCCAATTTTTTTCTAGGCCTGGTAGTAATTAGATAAGTTAATTGGACTACAGACGAGATAATACACCATGGCCCCGCAACGACCCCAACGAACGGTGCTTCCCCGCGCTCCTATTGCCTGCAATCATAAAACAGGTGAGATATGTATTTATATATACACATTTTATATATTTATCATAAAACAAGTAAATTCAACACTAACTTTACCTGTCCCCCTCCTTATACGAGGCTATCAAGCCACATCATCCGGTTTGGATTTCGCAACATCTAAAATTAAAAAAGAAAAAAAAAAATTGGGCATCATTCAGCCTACGTAACAAACTTAGCGAGAATTACATGACACGATACATACGTGTAAGGAAGGGAATTAGATCGACGAGAGCTGTGTCTTTTGGTGTTCCCTTCCATGTTTGAATTTGCACCGTATTTTCAGGATGCTGATTACTGCGATCAAATACCTCGCTCGTCACATAAATAATCTTTCCGGGGTCCCTATTAAGCCTCTTGAAGTCCTGCCACAAAGAAGTCATATATCTAATGCAATGAGTCCGTTAATTTAAGAATTCAAGCACCTATACTTGCAATGGAAATTGTTTGTTTCACAGCAAAACGGTCAAAACACGTTTTTACACCATTTTGATTATTATAGGCCCATATGAATTGATAGGTCCACACGATAACCAATGGTACAAAAATATGTTGTGACACTTTCGTGTGACAATTTTGTCACGAAACTATCACTACTCGCATGCAATAAGAACATAACATTTCCCAACAACGATTATTAAATATCGCACAAAATATAGCATGAGCCACGTGTTATACTCTTCAACATCAATCGGAGGTCTACTATAAATACAGATGTACAATCACATCATCATTGTATCGTCCAAAAGAATCCAATTACTCCAATGTCCCAAGATGACGGTACGATTTTGTGATTCTAATTTACGGAGCAGACATGAATTTATGTATTGTCTATGTCTCTTAATTGAGAGTGATTTTGTGATTCTAATTTATAGAGCAGTCATGAATTTTCGCATTATCTTTGTCTAATAATTAAGAGTGCAAGAATATTCCATCGACATCAACCCGTGGATCACATCCTTTTTGGCACAAAAGGAAAAAAGTGTTTTTCCTACGGCGAGGAAAATAACATACCTTATAACCTTTCAATTATGAAAGGTCATGTCAAATCTTGAAAGCATGTATGTGGCACTCGGGGTCCATTTTCTCGACCATGGGATCCACATACTACAAAAGCCAAGAATAAATATTACACAAATGAATCCACATCATTAAAAAATGTATATATCTTACACAACCGAATCCCCAACATTAAAAAAAGTCATAGCGAAACAGACTTACCCTCTTTAGTTAGTCAGAGAAAACCAACAGACTTACCGTCTTTAGTTGGTCACAGAAAACCAAGATTTCATAAAATTGAGATAACTAGTGAAAGAAGTCCCCAACTCCCGGCCTTTTAAGGCACACAAGGCTTATAAGGGGCACTTTTAAGGCCAACAAAGAGGTTTAACACTTGCACAATAAAAGGGTACTTTGATACCATGTAGAAATTCTAGGCTCAAGCCCGAGGAGGAGCCTCATCCCCAAACTTAGGTTATGAGATGAGGGAATTCATCTCTTAATATGATGGGTGAAACTACAGTCAAGGACAAACAATAGTTTGTTATCATGATCAGCTTCAAGATATTGCTCACAATTTTGATGTCACGGTCAAAATCAATCCTCCATTTCAAACATATCATGTGGATAAACGAGAGAGCAATACACATAAAGATAACATGATTGGGATAGACTATGTGCATTTTTCTTGCTCTCTCGTTTATCCACATGATATGTTTGAAATGGAGGATTGGTTGTGACCGTGACATCAAAATTGTGAGCAATATCTCCCATTATGTTAAGAGATGAATTTCCCTCATCTCATAATCTAGGTTTGGGATGAGGCTCCTCCTCTTATATAGGCTTGGGCCTAGAATTTTTACATGATATCAAAGCCACCCTTTTATTGTAGTTGAACCTTTGTTGCCTTAAAAGTGCCCCTTATATGCCTTGTGTGACTTAAAAGGCCGGACGTTGGGGACTTCTTTCACCAGTTATCTCAATTTTACGAAATCTTGGTTTTCTCTGACCAATTAATGTGCTTAAGAGCAATACACATACAAGGATAATACGTGTAATGACCTAAATCACACTCTGCACACACTCTGCACCCGGAAGCAACACATATAAATGCATAATATTATTATAAAATTAAAATAGACTAAATCATAGTCAATCCCAATCAAATGCCAATCGGAATAATAACATCCCAAGTCACAAAGGAAAAAGAGCACAATAATCCATAGGTTGCTAATTTAATTCATAAAAAATCCGATAGATTGTGTAATTAGTTATATGCTAGATGATATGTGTTAAAATAAAGATGACAATTATAATGAAACATACCGGTGTAAATTTCGGACTACATCAATGTTTATTTTTCCTATCAAATTGTGAAATCCATCCTCCACCGTGTTCATCCCCATACCCATAGTCTAATCAATGAATCTGCTTCGAATATTCATCCTTTTTTAACAAGTAAAAAGATTTATTTTAACCTATATGCATAAAGATTAAAATGTCAAAATCATTGTTACAGCAAACACCATGTGTCACATTAAAAACAAAAGCTTTACGACACAAAGATGATCCAAACAACACGAAAGCTATTGCGTTTTAAATTTAAGATCCAAAAACAGACCTTTTTTTGTTGCATTAGCCAAGCCTCCATACTTTTGTTATTCCCATCTTTTTATTAAAAAGATTAATCTTGTTAGCTCGAAGTGACTAGTATTTTTAACTCAAAAATAAATCTACTTTTTATTACTAGAAAATGACAGATCTAAAATCTTATCCACGTTGTTGTTAGCTAATGCTAAAAATCACCCTAAAACTTGAAGAATCGAGACTAATCAAAATGATTTTATCTACCTGCAAAATGAGGATATCTATCAAAACTCTTAAAAATGAGTTTCATCCTTTTGATCAAAACACACACAAAAAAAAGGCCTTTTATTTCATATGTTACTAGACTAGAAAACATGAGCAGATCTAACACTTTTACAAAATTGACTTTCTATCCTTTTGATCAAAAGACAGAAAAAAAAAGAAACTAAGCAAAGACATTTATCCCCATAATGCAGATCAAAAATCTTCTGAAAAACACACTATACGTTCAAAGAATCAAGAACAAAGCAAAGATGTTAAAACAAACTTTGCCAAAACGGCACAAACTTTTTAATGAAATTGCATAAGCAACTGCAAACACAATAGGCAATTGCATAAGTTGCTTTGCACAAGCAACTGCAAACACAACACAATAGGCACACTAGGCACTAGTGTTAGTAGTATGGGGAAGAAGAATATGTTTGTAAAATGAGAGTGGGAAGTGAAGGGAACGGGAACGGGAACGGCAACGGCTGAGAAAAAAATGTAGTGATGGTGTATTTAAGGAAGTAGGGTAGAGTTGAGTTGGAGTGGTTGTATTACATAAATACCCTATTATATTCGGTATATTACGGATGATTGTAGCCAATTTAATATTTTTCAGGTAAAAATTGTAGTATTCATTTCTTAACTAGGCGGTATATTACGGATGATTGTAGCCAATTTAATATTTTTCAGGTAAAAATTGTAGTATTCATTTCTTAACTAGGCAGTAGGAGTAGAGGCTGTAGAGCCAGTAGTCACATTTTTTTTCTTACTTCTATGTAATTACATTTTATTAGTAGCAATTCTCACATTGAATCGAACTTCATAACTCGAACTTTGATTTAAAGATCAACTTTCCAAATATCCATTCTCAACATCAACTTTTATGAAGTTTATTATAGACTGATAATCTATTTTTCAAAAATCAAATCAGTGTGGTAGATCTATTTTCCGAAAATCGATTCAGTGTGGTAGATAATAAGTGTGATGTACTGGAATGGAAAAGGAAAAACCAAGAAATGTTAATGTTACGGGTATAGCGGTTGTGTCATAATGAGTGACACAACACGTGTTTTTAACATTGATTGCGATGTAGTATCTATTGATTGTAATGTAAACACACTAATCAATAGTATAAAACTATTTGTGTCACTCATTATGACACAACTACCATGTAGAGATATCAAATTTATAATTGTACTCATAGTGTATAGTGTATGATACACTGATATGATACTCTCAACATTTCCCGCAATCCCGTGCGAATTGAGTGAACACGGTGATCGGACTTTAGAGATTCAAAATATTAATTTATTATTTATATTTCAAGTTATTTAGTTTTTATTATTAAATTAATAACACTTACTACTAGTACTTTTTTATTTTGAACTACTACTATCACTTTTATAACTTTTTTTTTTAAAGCCCCCAGTATCTAGAACCAACTGATCCGACTAATTCGGAGTTCGGCACAGGTCGTTCCTGCAGAGTCTGACTCATACTCAGGGGTAAGGCCTGACAAGAGCTCTTCAGCATACATTTACTCGGGGTAAGGCCTGACAAGAACTCTTCAACATACTCTTACTCAAGGGTAATGCCTGACCAAAAGATCTTCAACATGGCGACTCAGAGGATAATCGAACTTATGACCGTCCTACACATTCTCAAGTCACTTACCACCAGGGGCGGTTGCAAAGAGGAGGGTTATGGGGCAGCTGACCCCTAACGCAAAAAAAAAAATCTATGTATTTTTAACACTATTTAAAAATTTATACATTAATATGTACTAACTGACCTCCTAATTTTTTTTAAAAATTGACCATTGACTCATAATAATTATTGGATTTAATATCTATAAACTTATAATACGATGTGTCGTTCTCGATCTCCGACCCGTGTCTCAGAATTCCTGCAGCCGTCTATGCTTACCACATAAGCCAAGCTACTTGATTATCACTTTTATAACTTTGTGTACATATGATTTACTATTTCAACACTTTGTAATATCATTTATTTCTCGTTGTGAAGAAATAAGTAAATAGTACTAACTATCATACTTTTTTTTTACCCGTACCTTCGGTTCCATGTGAGTTCTGCAAACTCTATGTGAACATACATATTCCCCTTTTCATTATTATTTTTTTGGCTTCTAGTGATTTCTATTAAGTAAATTGAAAATAATACAGGACAACACTCAAGGAATCTTAGTACAGAGTCACGTGGTGAGGGTATGTGTCAATTACCGTTGTGTCATTTGTTGTTACACGATGATTGTGTCCGTATCATTATTTTTTTTTATTATTGTCTTCCTATCTAAATGCGTCATAGTTAGAGGAATATATGGTACATATTTACAACGCAACATGTAATTGACGAGGCTATTATTTGCACCACAACTGATTTACTCGTTGTCTCGCACCTACCAGTGCATCATTCCATTTTCACAAAATCGACCGAATGAAAGTCGAATACATGGACAACATACGACTTTCCGCACTGTCGATCCTGATTCGACTTTCGGAGGGTTGCACGTTGCCACATATATTAGAGTTTCATGGGATCGATTCTATTGTGATGCACAGTTAGCATGGTACACAGTAGATCAGTTGTGGTTTAAATAACGACCCTTTATTCGTATTGTATAGATGTGTTTATGGTCAGAAGTTGGAACATGATTTCTTTGGCTGTTTTTATGATGAGAATTGTTTGTGCCACAACCAAATTGTCACAATAAGATATCACAATACAAATACTTATACAATATATCACACCAAAATTTTCACAATAAAAGACGTAATAAATTTTATATCGATGATTACAGTTTAGATGAATGATAATTTCAACAAAATCAAATACTCTATACGGTAAAAGTGTGTTGTTGTCAAGGAGTTTGGGGAAAATATTTCTCATCTTATTCATTAATACAATCGTACAATATTTATAATATAATCAAAGATTTCCTTTCCTATCCGTAATTACCAAACTATTCTTACTAAAATAATTACGAAATACATCATATTATATCGCAATATATCGTACTACCCCCCTCAAGGTGGAGCGTTTAGGTCTCGAACGTCCAGCTTGCGCAATAAAAACTCAAATTGTTGACGACCCAACGCCTTCGTAAAGATGTCCGCCAAGTGATTCTTCGTGGGCACATACGATGGAAGAATCAACCCATCTGTAATAGCATCGCCTACAAAATGACAATCCGCCTCGATGTGTTTCGTGCGTTCGTGAAATACCGGATTCTGTGCAATATATAACGCCGATTGACTATCGCAAAATAGGCGTATACCTGGAGGATGCCTCACCCCAAGCTCAGCCAGCAACTGCTTCAACCACTTTAATTCACACGTAAGAGATGCTATAGATCGATATTCAGCTTTTGTCGAGGAACGAGAAACCGTAGTTTGTTTCTTGGACTTCCAGGATATGGGTGAAAGACCAAAGAACACAAACCAACCACTCAAAGAACGCCGAGTAAGTGGGAAACATGCCCAATCAGAATAACCCCAACCCTCGAGAAAAAGAAAACTATCTGAACGTAACAAAATGTTGGATCGTATATGAGCAGTAATATATCCTAGAGGGGGGTGAATAGAATATACAGCCTTTCTAAATTTTACTTGATAGTTTTTCAAACTTTGTTAAGGCTTTTAATTAAACACGGAGTTTCAACTATTTGGGAAGCTGTTAGACCAAATTAGGCGGAAGAACTAACCGGACAACGTATTGTTCCTAATGTACTAGATGATCGAGTTATATATTACTTATATTTATTCAACTCAGGAATTACTTAACTGTTAACAAAACAGAATCACAATCAGCAAGCTTACTATGTTCTTAAAGCTATAAGACCAGTTTCCTTTAATTTTAAGGTATAGTAACAATGTGTCATGTATATGGATAATGATCAGGATACAATTTGGCTTTATCATGGATATGCAGATTTGTCAGGTACAACAAGTTTTAACAAGAAAGTCAGGTTATATGAGGCACAGCAAATTCTGCCAATGTGGAGCAATGTCAAACCAAAAATTCTGGGTATGTAATCTTATCAAGTAGAGGTGTCTTAAGTGATTGAAAACAATACTGCTGTGAGTAATCAACCTAATTAATTCAATGGCAGAATCAATCAGTAATTAGATGATACTTTTAGTTCAATTCACTTATAAATCAGATTTTATCTTGATTATCTAATCATGCAATCCTAGGTGTATTGCATTCACCACACAGATATTTCCACTATACTCAGTTTCTTTACAATTACAAAAATTTCCAATGTTCCGAACTGAAATAAAAGTACAAGGGATTAAACGAGTCTGACTTGTTGAAACTTTAGATCACACTGTAGTGGAAGAATCTTTACCACAACAGTGACACACAATCACTAGATTCAATCACAGTTTTGTTTCTAAAGTTTAACACAACAGGACAAGATACAACCTTCGATACTTTTAACTACACAAGTTCTGATTTTATAAAACGGATGAAAGGAGCAAATTGAAAGCAAAAGTAAAAACGTGAACTTACTGATATTGAACCACTAATGTTCAGGTTGAGAGAAGCCGAAGAATGGCACGAGAAGCAAACCGGGATCACAATCCGGGCTCAAGCTGGGTTTCCGTTCTTAATCTACTCAACCCAATTCAACCTTGAATCGCAGATGGATTCAAGACGAAACACGGCAAACAAAACGAAAATACAAGATAATTTTTAGTATTATCTAAATGTTTGATCAACTTAGTTGCTTGATCAGTTTAATGTTTTTTGGGATTATATAGACCTGAAATGCAGAGTGAAGTGGTTGTGTATTAAATGAGATGACTTGGAATACAAAATGAATGCATAGCAGTGATGCCATTAAGTAAACAGATTCATGCTTATGAAAATTGACAGATATAATTTCTTAGAAAGACTTCTAGAAATTTACAGCATTTAATTGTTCAGAGTTTGAAAAGTGAGCTTAATCATTTTCGAGGTTCATTAATTACAGAGAATTATATTTATGCAAAAATGTTTTATTTTAATACGCATAAGTATATACATCATTTAGCATAGTGAAAGTTTTATATAATGCAGTCAATTAGATGTCTATATATGCAGCTAAGTGAGGTGAGTGTATGGTAATTTTGTAATGATATAGACATAGAGGTAGATCTATATCACACTCTCAGACGGCACATGCAGGGTATGCAAGTTGTATCTATAATCAGGATATTGATTATAACAACTTTATATTTAATTGATTAAACAAAGACCTTTGTTGATTTTATAAAAAATTAGTGAGATATTTTCATAGTGAAATAAATCTAAAAATATCAATTAATTTTGAATCAAAAACCAAATAATGACTTTGACTTCATCAATTAGATGCAGAGAATAAATGGATCATTAATTGAATTTTATGGAAATCAATTTCATCAATTATTCAGACAACTATTGGGGATGAAAAAGAAAGAGTCAAACCTATTATACCTGTCAGCTTCGGGTCAAGGTAGTCAGCAATTGGGTTTGAGGACAGATTCGGGTTACAACAGTCAACATGAAGCAATGCTAATTGAATCGAGCATTTAATGAGTTATTTTAGCAGCTAGACCATCATAGAGAGAAGGAGGTTGTTGATAGCAGCAACAAACGGCAACACCATGCCAGACATAGGTGGCTGCGTCACCGGGTTTGAAACTGAGTCACCTTTATTGAAGAACTCATCATCTGGAAAACAGCATCGAGGTAGACCAGCTTGAATATCAGAGCATTAAATCATGTCAAGCTCCAGATTCTGACCATATTTGAACACCGGACTGTTACAACAGAGAGAACTCCATGCCTTTGAATCATCAAAGGCTGCGTCTTTATTGATCTGGATCGGTTCTTGACCAAAGGCCAAGTCTTTATATTTGGAATCACCAAGGTAGCATTAGATACAGCAAAGGTCAAACCTTTTGATCAGAATCGAGATGAAGATTCATTAATTGTGATATTCGAAGCATTAATCAGTCACGAGTTTGAAAACTTCATCGAAGACTGAAATTCTTCTGAGCATTAAACTGAGATGGAGATGAAAAGAATAGCACGATTCAGTTTTCATGGAAGAAGGAGGACGGCATTAAGGCTGGATTACGGTTTCAAGAGAAAATGGTGGAGTAATGGAACGTCTGGAAGTTTTCTAGATTAGTGGAGGAGTGGGACGGTTTGGAAGATAATGGGGAGGTGGCAGCCGAGTTTTGGTGTAATAGAAATTGAGAAATTAATAAATCAGGCCACTGTAATTTCTGACATTTTTTTTCACGTCAAAAATTTTCTGATTTTTTTTTAGGTCCTGTCAAAATTTAGACGAAATCGTCTAAATATAGTCAACCCGTCTAAATTTAGACGGAATTCGTCCCAATCCATTCACTGACTAAATTTGGACGGTTTATCAAACATTGGACGGAAAGGGAGCTCTACACTTTTAATTCTTTCCCTTTTCTGGGAAATCTTTTCTCAGATCTTGTTTTCAAATTTTTCTTTTTTTCCTATCAATGCTTATACTTTTCTATTAAATGATTATATCTAACTACTTCAGTTTAACTTCTTTCGCAAATTTAGGATCTGTGTTATCCTTGTGTGAATGCATGATGAATTTTGTGAAATTAGTTGATCATCTTGATGAAGGTAAGATTTCTCAGAATATACTTTCTATGTAAAATCCATTGACGTCAAATTAATCATGATCATCTTTTGATTAAAAAACGGAAGATGAATTCATTTGAATTGATATTAATGAGAACTGCGTTGGACTATTTCACAGGTAGTACGTATTACTCTTGGGGGATCAGGATAAGGACAGAAAAAGAAATAAAAAAAATAAAAATATGACCATTCTGAGAATTTGAAACATGACCTCCTTTCTCGTCCAAATTTGAACGGATTCTGCCCCGTCCAAATTTTGACGAAATCCGTCCAAATTTGGTCAGTGAATGGATTTTGACGAATTCTGTTCAAATTTGGACGGGTTGACTATATTTTGATTTGAGGCGCGAAAAAAATGTCGAGAAAATTTTTAAGCACGAAAAAAATATCATAAATTCTGATGTCTCGCGATTACCAATTTCTCATAGAAATTAGGTTTAGGGTTGTGTAGAAGTCTGATGGATATAGTGATGGGCAGGGCTGAAATATTTAGGCTTTAATAGAATTAGAAGGCCCACCGAGATTAAGGTGTAATCAGTATTTAGAAGTATAGGGCCGATATTAATGGGCAGGCTGAATTAGGAGTATAAGGCGTGCATTATAACACACTACATTAAATCACACAAAAATATAATGATCCAATAAATAATTACTACGTGTAAATTATGTTTAGTCTATGTAAAGTAATAACACAACTTATATCATAATGTATTGTATTAGATGCAAAGTATTAAGGCATAGTTCTATAAGTGTAGGATAGTTAAAATAATAATACTATCATAATTTATCATATGAAGTATAATATATTAATGTATGATCATAATAAAATGATACATTAAATATATTAAGGTGAAATGTAGCACTTTAACAAATTGAGTGATTCTTAAGAGATTTAATTACATGTGGAATCAATCAACCATTTCACAACACAAAATACATTGACCGTGATGTTTCTTCAAATAACAAAAAAGTCGTAACGCAGCTTCCTAATGATCAACCCGAGGTGCATGCATAAATTGAGACAATACATGAAGTGAGTATGCCAAGTCGGGTCGTGTCACCCCAAGATAGATAAGTCGCCTAATCAAACGACGATACGGTGCAGGATCACTCAACAATTCTCAAGTGGCAAGGGCCAACTTGTGATTCTGCACAATAGGAAAGCCATCAAGTTCGCTCCCGAGTAAACCCGCTACATGAATGATATAAAGGGCATAGTTTCGCTGGTTCAAGAAAATTCCATCTTTATTTCGTGCCACCTCCATCCCAAGAAAGTACTTGACAACACCCAAATCCTTCATCTTAAAGCACTTCTGCAAATATTCTTTAAAAGTTGTCATAGCCACTTTATCGTTCCCGGAAATGATTTAACAACGTACACAAGCACATTCAGCTGAATACCATATTGTTGCAAAGTGAACAAAGAATAATCCGAGTACGACTGACGAAAGCCGTAATCCTTCAAAGCTAAGCGAGCTTCGAACCAACACCTCGGTGCCTGTTTTCTAGCCATACAAGGATTTGCGCATCTTGTAAACCAAGTTCGAACCTTTCCTCTCAAAACCTAGAGGAATCTTCATGTAAATTTCCTCCTGCAAATCACCATGAAGAAAAGCATTATGGACATCCATATGATGGATATCCCAACGTTTCACCGCAGCCACACTGAGAAAAGTCCGCACAGTAACCATCTTTGCCACAGGGGAGAATGTTTCAGTGTAATCAATTCCTTCTGTTTGATGATGCCCAAAAGCCACTAACTAAGCCTTCAACCGTTGCAAGTTCCCATGTTCGTCATATTTCTCGGTATACACCCACATACTCCCCAAAGCCTTTTTCCCGGGAGGTAGTGATTGTTAAACCCATGTATTATGATCCTCTAGAGCCTGGGCTTCTTCAGCCATGGCCTTACACCACCCTCGTCTTTAACAACCTCTTTAAAAGATTTTGGAGGATTGACAATGGTGATAACTGCGAGATACTTGCGATGTTTATCAGAAAACAAATCATAATTTACAAAATGCATAAGAGGATACAGAGTACCTGAGGACACAGCCGGAATGAAAGAGCGTGGAGTAGGACTTTTCTTGTCAACCATAGTATGTGTCAAAAAATCCTGAAACCGCGAATTGGGAATTTTCTGTCGTCTACCTCTGCGCAACTTGTCACGGATTTTATCAATGAAAAACAAACAAGTAATAAATTAAATCCGGTATACCCCAAGTGCAGGGATCGTAGTATAGAGGTTGATACCGGGTCGATCTTACGGGGAATCGGGGTTGTTTAATCTAGTTTTTATTATCTAACCTAAAGCTATGTCACGATTACTACTAAAAAGAAACGGAAATAAAACAGTGAAAGCTAAAACGAAAAATGAAACTAACAATAAAAGTAAACTGGACAGAAGATCGAGATCTAAAGCCAGGGAAAAATGGTTGCTAACAAATTAACTAAACTAAATCTATTCTAAGTTTATTATGAAGCAAAGGTTGCAGTTTTACTAAGCAATTCGAATTCGAGTGGTTTAATCAATATTTTACGAACGAACAAGCGATTGATCCACCTATCCTACAATAATAAATCTCTATCCCGATTATCTCGTGATTTCTAATCAAGTTGTGATTCACCTAGCCAAGGTATGAACTCCTAATTTCTTAGAAAAGTTCGTTTCTTAATCTTCTATCTCTCGATTTTAAAGATTAATGCTTTCAAAACAAGGTGTAAGATTTCTCAATCTAGTTATCTAGAAATTCAACCTATTTAACTCTCGTTATTTTAGGTTAAAGATCTAATCTTTATTATGGTGATTTAGGGCTTAATAACGATTTTCATCAACATTAAACATCACACATGCAAGCATCTTTCGATGTAATTGCATAAAAACAAGATAAACATAATAAAGATACAACTTTGATAAGAAAAACTCACAAGATAATCAAGAACGAAACTGAATTGTTGATAGGAAGGCTTCACAATGCTTGTTCAATGGAGGTCTAGCCTCTAAACATCACCTTTGAGCTCGAAATTGTTTGAGTAAAAGTACATAAAAAGTATTTGAGTAAAAACTGTTTTGTAAACTAAGGAAAACGCGCAGCTCGGCCGCCCGCAGGGTTTAGGGTTCGAATATATGGTGATTTATATGGAGAAAACCGCAGCTATTTATAGATTTTCAAGTCGGTTCCGCTAAGTCGGCGCTCGGATGCTCGTCTGGATGGGTGGACGCCCGTCCAGCTTGTATAAACTTCTTCGAGTCGGGCCGAGCTGGATCAGACGCCCGTCCTTCTTTATTTTGGACGCTCGTCCACTAAATTTGGGAGAACTCTGAATCAAATTGCTTCTTCTGGACGCCCGTCCACTTGCTTGGACGCCCGTCCACTAGACGGAGAACGGAACGCACGTTCACTTGATCAAAAATCCGGATTTCCTCATCTTTATCTCTTTCCTTCTATGCAAATCTCTCTTATCTCTTTTCCATCAATTAGATTCGAAATTTATCTTCATTGAATCATCTTTTGAGCCGCAATTGTGCATCTACAAGTCATTGAAAACATCGCAAAAATGTAATAATGTCCAAATAAACATAAAATCATCAACAAAACACATAAATTAACCAATTTTGCGATTAACCCGTTTAAAAACTCATTCGCTCAATAAATCAATTAAACACCTAATTTCTATGCGAATTATACGAATATGGAGAGAATTGTGACAAAATATAACGATATAGATCGTATAAAATCACCCTTAACAACTCCCCCACACTTAGCTTTTGCTCGTCCCAAGCAAAACAAGACAAAACCAAGGCTCGGAAGAAGATAGACATCTCAGCTCATATAAAGCATATCCAATAACTTAGAAGTCCACCCCTGTGTGTGTGTGCATAGCCATAACAAACTTCCACTAAGTCCAAACTTGAAAATTTCAAGAAAACTAGCTAATACCCCCTTCAAACTAGAGATAAATGATACTTATAAGATGCACCCTACAAAACGTAACATATCCCGAAAAAGATGATGGAATACATTTAGGACCTTTCTGACATACTCAGAGGATAATCCCTACAACATATATGTCAGTTTATACTGGGGATAAGGTATACGATAACTAAGTCTTTCATTCATTTCATACCACTTCTTATATAAGTTGATTTAACTATTTCACTTTTAAACACACATCAGAATGAGCTCTTGCCCTGTCATAGCAGAATAGGATATTCGAGATATACCCTACATTACTCAAATCATAAGGCAGCTTCTTCTAACTGTCGTGAGCTTTTGGTCATCATAGTGGTATAGGACATTCGAGATATGACCTACCGCACTCAAATCATCGACCAGCTTCCGACACTTCCAACTTATTCATTTATCATTTTTTTTGAATTTTTCCAACAACTTTAGTTACGTTTTACTTATCACATTCAAACCTAAGATATTCACAGTATGTCATACTTTGGATCTAAACACAGACTATCATAATCGTCACGATATGTACGTTAGCACTAAGCACACGACTTATAAGATAACAAAAATCACTAATCAAAAGGGGTATAGCTTTATATTATAGCTCATCATTCACTATGGCTCGTGAAAAATATATATCGGGTGAAACAACTAACTTACTGAACATACAGTATATAGCATCAATGAATATAAAAAAACCGAACAAAAATTATGCATTTGCTCACTCGGGACAGAACAAAAACAAAAATTTCGAAAAATTTAGCTCATTTTGCATAGAATCATAATATAAGCAAATGGTAGATACACGTAACCATTCCCCTCCCCCACACTTAAACCACAACATGTCCTCAGGTTGTGCAGAATGAAAGAAGAATAAGGTACTTAGCTGATCGTAACAGATACTGAAATCGTTGGTCAGGCCGGAGCCTTCGTAGTGATAAATAGAACTCGTATCGGCACGACGTAAAAGCTAGCTAGAAATATACCTGAACTACTCGGCAAACACGGAAAAATCTCAGGGAAAACGGGGGAAATTATACCAAAATGAAAGATCACGAAAGGACAAGGTAAAATCGGATCAGATTAACAGATAAAACATCCAAAAACAATGAAAAACAAAAGTAGAGCAATGTCAAAGACAAAGGAAAGTATGAAATGCCTTAGGGCTTACAAGATGCATCCAGAAAAATATAGCAATGAAAACCGAAAGTATCAAACATGAAAAGTATAATGAACCAAGTAAGGAAAAAGTAGTAGTAGGACAATACAATCATCATATCAAATATATATATAAGCTAGAATCAGAACATCAGGTCTGCCCCGGGGCTGTAGAATCACCAGCAGGAGGTGCTCCACCCGTAGAAGAGTCAGTCTGCTCCTCATCCGAAGACGACTCAGACTCGTGAAGAACGTCCGCAATGGCCTGCTCAATCTCGTCAGCATAAGTATAATCTATAATGCCCGGGCTAAAGACTCTGTCGTCCCTCGGAAGACGGCCCTCACTGATACAACGCAGGATCGACAAGATGTTATTCTGGGAAGTCCTCATATCCTCCATCCAGTTCCGTATAATGTTAGCCATACTCAACCTCATCCGGACTGAGGGAGATAGAGGTGGAAGGGAAGATGCTTAAGGTGGTGCTGAAGACGAACCAGGCTCACGTGCTACCTCAGCCTCAGTCTCAGTCTGACCCAAAGATTTCACTTTCTCCCGCTGCAAGAACCTCGGATTCTTCGGTTTGTGATCGGTCTTGTACTCGGGAACTTTAGCATCAATGCACAAACTGTGGATCAGATGGGGGCAAATCAAACACCTAGCATAGACCTTCTAATTCATTGCTATCTCATCAAAAATTGCCTGTCCTACATCAACATTCAGCTTGAAGTTCAAGGCATATAACATCCCAAGGTCACCAATGTGAAAATGAGTCAGGTTGTTCTTAGGTAACAACCTGTTCTGAATAAACCGACATTGGACCTTCCAATCTTCCGTCCAACTCGTTGTCACCAATTCCTTCCTATTTCCGCCCGGTCGAAGTGTCCACGGCACCTCCGGGCACACCAACAAACGTAACTCCTCCAACGGATCCTCTCCCGCATCCTGCTTGGCCTTTATTGCCTCCTTGTAGTCCAACCCCTCAAAAGGTTCCAACTTGTATTTCTCGTTGATAACCGCCGGTGTAAATGGTACCTTAACTCCCCGAACCATGACTACCCCAGTTTCCAAATCTGTCTCCGAACAATTCGCATAAAACTCTCGGACTAACGATGCATTAACCGGAGTCCTCGGGGTTTTCATCAACACTCCCCACTTCCTATCCGTAAGCATTTTAACAAATGAGGGGTCTACCTTCGTTTCTAGAACGGCTCTCTCGATCAACATCGTCCTTGTCAGATAGTGCTTGTTATAAACCTCGAAAGCCTTAGGATTCATGAACCTACGAGCCAAGGGAAGAGGGATAGCGGGTCTCACGTTCTGTCTAGCCGGCTCAGCTTCCTCGGTTACTTCCTCGGTTTAGCCCTAGGTTCAGTTTCATCTCTTTCACCCCGAGCCTCCGTCACCCTAGTCTGCATCCTCACTAGTGGCTCATCATCAGTTTCAGACCCAGACTCAGACTCATCTCGTAAAAGAACCCTGGATTGACCTCTAGGAGGATTCTGACGCTCACCAATACGGATACCTTGATTGGGATTGACTAAAGTGGGTCCACACCCTTCTGCTTCTTAGTAGGCTCCTTTGCTACCCCCTTACCATGCCTTTTCTGGACTTGTTTACGCACAATCTTACAGTTAGGCTGATGGAGGCCAAGTTAAATTATTAACTCGATGCCTACTAACACACTAGCAAGAGAACTAGGTTCAATTGTAGTATAGCCAGATAGAGTCGAGGTCGATCCCACAGAGACTCGGCACAAATAAAACACAACTTACTTAATCAGAACTAAATTGAAAGGGCGGTCTACGACCAACTAAATGCAGTAAATAAAATAGTGACAACCACAAGACACAAAAGACCACAAAGACAAACTAAAGACTACTAAAACACGGATAATACGGTTGATATTATCTAAACAAATAGTATTGATTACGCTAGTAGATTATAACTCCCCATGTGAATTAGGATGCTAACGAGATAAAACAAGCGTTAAAGATTAATTATTATGACTACGGAGTCATCCCCAAGGTAGATTTAGCTCGGTTAGGCCTCTAAATCATCGTGCCTCCATTACGTGACTTCGCTTTTTAATGCCTCCATCTCATATAACCCGACACAATTACGAGACTAGGGATGCCGGTATAAACCGTAACCTCATCTAAGCAACATTCCTAGGGTAAGGCGTGCTTCTTAGATGCCGATTCAATCTATATCCTAAGTAAAAATCACTTTTGGGTTTCATGTTAAATTATGACGATTTAATAACTAAGTTGATCGGGTTTAATTACTCGTTTTAATTCCAATTCAGAGAATCGGCGTGAGTCGGCCGATCATAATATTGCCTCACACATTACCAGGCTCGGTCGATCGAACGACAGCGACTCTCGGGCGACCGAAAGTGACACATTTAGGTCGACCGAACACGTTTCGCGGTCGGAACAAATCATGATTACTTCTTAACGCGTTTCTAACCTAAACACATGGGTTCAGTAAATAAATCTACATCACGCAATCAATACAAGAAAAACTACTCCATAATAAAATATATCGGATCTATAAATAAAGATTGCATAATTGAATAGTCATACCGAAGAGGAGAGTGACTCCACTCTTTAATGCGCTCCCTAATTGGAGAATCCGGACGAATCCACAATGAACGAACATAAAGAAAATAAAACTAAAACTAAAATTGTATAAATTGTTCTTGTGTTGTAGTGGTGTGTCTTCTCAATTCCGTAGCTGCTGTTTATATAGGAGTTGTAGCCGACATAGGGAGAATCCAAAAGATTGACATGCATTTATCACATTAGGCTCGGTCGACCGAGCCTTCCCTTGTTACGCGTTTTCACTCCGCTTTATCTGTCTTGTTCCCCACTCCATGCTTTTGAATTGATCTGATTAATATTTTCTTCAATGCTCCGATTTTCTCCTCTTTTATCTTGAGATTTCTCGATTGCGTGATAATTATCTTCCCGATTCGTTATGATCTGCAAAATCAGTATTTATCACACAATTAATTGCTCTTTTATAATAAAAACAGCTAAATACCAATTATCACATTAATAATCACTTATCATTAAATAGTACATATAAACAAGTGATTTAATATGAAATATATATAATTAACTCCGATTTAAGGTTATAATTGATGACATAAATAGGTATATTTTAACCGTCATCAAAATGCCCCCCACTTAAACTTTGCTTCGTCCCGAACAAAGCGTCAATAAGTCATTCACCAAGACAACATTTTCCGGGGTCAACTCATACTTACACAAGAAACCCGAGTCAACTCATACCAGTCATGCTCATAAGATAAGCATTATTCACTACTCGCTATGAATCGATGTGATTGTGTGCATGTGCATTGGTTTTATATAAATGTAGCAAGATTAGAGCTTATGCAGACTTCACATCAAAATTCACCAACATCAGCATTCATACTTCTTATGCCTCGCAATGGTTAAAGCACTAGAACAATAAGCAAGAGCGTATCTATAGGGTTTTTGGACTTGGAGACCAAGTACTACTCAAAGCCTCTCTAAAAATTTGAATTTTTTTCAATTTTGTTTATTTTTCGAATACTACTAATCTCAAGGAAGAAAACTTTTCGTAGAGTATCCCCCTATCTTAGATCATGCATAGTATCGAATATTACCACAAGCGCGGGGCTACTTTGGTAATGTTACTACAAGCTCAGTGTTCTTAACGCATTGTCGAAACACAGGTACGTCCCAAACTTATTACTCTGCTTTTGTTGGCTAGAAGATCAGAATACATCAGTCGACAAATATCGACATTAGGTCCTCATAACCAATTATCTACGCACTGTACACATACTTCTTTCAATTATTATAACTCATGCGGTACTAAACGATTCTCATGTCGAGTAATTGAACAATACCTAACTACTTGCAATTGTTGGCATGAATATCCTTAAGTTTACTAACAATTTATCGCAAAAGTACAATATGACCACGTACTTACGCAACTTGGTTCCTTTCCTATCAATTCTAAGTATAAGAACTTCACAAGTTTAAGGGTACGAGTTAAACAACTTGGCATTTATCCATGAATTTTTTTTTTCAAAATTTGACTCAATATTCCGTTCCCCTTGACTTTTTCAACATATAGCTAAGTCCCCTGCCCCCCACTTAAACATGGCATTGTCCTCAATGACAAAAATAAATGAGAGTTCAAGATGAAAGACTTAGCTCTGGAAACGGCTCCCAAGTAAAGGAACAATATAGGAGTAACCATCAGCACATCGTGGAGAGACAGACACATCCTGTATAAGCACACAAGCTCCACGAAATCGTCAAATACCATGTCTTATGGAAGGTATAAAATAATGTGGCAGTAATTAGATATATATATCTAAAAACAGTTTAAGCCACTTTACTTTATACTGCCATGGACAAGACCAAAAGGGATTTAAACCTAAATAAAAACTCACATGACGGCTATCAAGGAAAAAACCTCGTTTATTCCGAACTTAGACTCGGACCATGGCGAGATGAAAAAAACCGTGATAGTCCCATGCTACTTTATTAAAAATGAAAATGAAAAAGATAGTTATAGGTAGTAGTTCTAAATTTATAGTCGCTAGCTCGACTCAGTTCAAGATGGTTTATTCATAGACAGGGTCATCGAGGTACAAAACCTCCTCCTCAGCATCAGGCGGAAGCCCGTGATAATGCTTCACATGATGTCCATTGACCACAAATCTGGACTCGTCTTTGATATTTAATAGCTCCACCGCTCCAGAAGGAAAGACTTGTTGTACTTGAAATGGGCCACACCATCTTGATTTCAACTTACCCGGGAAGAGTCTTAAGCGCGAATTGTACAAGAGAACCAGATCACCCTCTTGAAAGGTCCTATCCAGAATCTTCTTGTCATGGAACTTCTTCGTGCGCTCCTTGAAAATCTTGGCATTCTCGTATGCTTCTAAACGAAACGCCTCCAGGCGGGTCAATTCTAACATCCTTTTCTCACCAGCCAACGTCTCATCAAAATTTAGCATCCTTGTTGCCCACATGGCCCGGTGTTCCAGTTCCACAGGTAGATGACATGCCTTTCCAAAAACAATCCTATATGGTGACATTCCAATCGAGGTTTTATATGCAGTCCTATAAGCCCATAAAGCGTCATCTAAACGTATCGACCAATCCTTTCTAGTCGTATTGACAGTTTTCTCCAGGATACGCTTTATCTCTCGATTGGTGACTTCTACACCGCCCACTAGTCTGGGGTGATATGCGGTTGCTAGCTTATGTCGAACCCCATACTTAATCATCAGCCTTCAAAAGGTTTATTGCAAAAATGACTACCATTGTCGCTATAATCGCGCCCTAAGCGTCCCAAACCTTCTAAAAATGTTCTTCTTCAAGAATCTAACCACAACCCTAGCATCGTTAGTAGGGAAGCAATGGCCTCAACCCATTTGGATACATAATCAACAAAGACAACTAAGATGTATCGGTTAGATAATGATGAAGTGAAGGGTCCAACAAAATCTATTCCCCAAACGTCAAAAAGCTCCACTTCTAAGATGCTCTTGAGTGGCATCTCATTCCTCCTTGAAATATTACCTGTCATTTGACAAGCATGACATGCCTTTTCATATTGGTGTGCATCCTTAAACAATGTCGGCCAATAAAAACCGCATTGGAGGACCTTAGCCGCGGTTTTTTCTCCCCCGTAGTGTCCTCCAACTTCATAAGAATGACAATGCTTCAGGATATTATTGTACTCTTCTTCGGGCACACACCTTCGAAAAATATTATCAGATCCTAGCTTAAACAAATAAGGCTCATCCCAATAATAGTGTCTAAGATCTTTAAAGAATTTTTTCCTTTCTTGGACAGTGAGATTCGGTGGTAGGTACTTTGCGGATAGATAATTGACAAACAAACTAAACCATGGTTGCTTTTTTTTCCTTCACAACCTCTATTCTCGAAGAAACTGCAGCACAATCATCATGTCCCCCAATGGTGGTGATGGAGAAAAGTTTCTCATCAGGAAAAGATTCTCCTATCTCTGGTAATTCCTCACCATCCTCTAATTGTAAGCGCGATAGATGATCGGCCACCACGTTCTCACTTCCTTTCTTATCTCGGATTTCTACGTCAAATTCTTGCAGCAGTAGAATCCATCTCAACAGTCTCGGCTTTGAATCTTGCTTTGCTAGGAGATACTTAAGAGCCGCATGGTCAGTCCACACAGTGACTTTAGATCCCACTAAGTAAGATCTAAACTTGTCAAAAGCAAAGACAACGGCCAAAAGTTCCTTCTCCGTTGTGGCGTAATTTCTTTGGGCAGCATTCAAAGTCCGGCTTGCATAATAAATAGGTCTGAAGATCTTATCTTTTCTTTGACCCAAAGCGGCGCCAACAGCAGTGTCACTTGCATCACACATCAGTTCAAACGGAAGATCCCAATCCGGTGTGACCAGAACGGGTGCAGTGATCAGTCTACTTTTTATTTCGTTGAAAGCTTTTATGCACTCATTAGAAAACACGAATGGCACATCCTTGGCCAATAATTCGGTAAGAGGTCTAGTGACCAGGGAAAAGTCCTTGATAAACCTACGATAAAATCCGGCGTGGCCTAAAAAACCTCGCAAAGTTTTAAGATTAGTAGGTGGAGGTAGTTTCTCGATCACCTCGACTTTGGCTCTATCCACCTCTATACCGTTCTTTGATATGCGGTGGCCTAGTACTATACCTTCCGTAACCATCAAATGACACTTCTCCTAGTTAAGCACAAGATTAGTCTCTTCACATCTCTTCAATACTCGTGCTAGATGTGTGAGACATGAATCGAAATCGTCTCCAAACACGGAGAAATCATCCATAAATATTTCCAAGAAATCTTCCACCATATCCGCAAATAATGACATCATACACCGTTGAAATGTCGCGGAGGCGTTACACAATCCAAATGGCATTCGATTATACGCAAATGTCCCATATGGGCATGTAAATGTTGTTTTCTCACGATCTTCGGGCGAGATGTGGATTTGATAGTATCCCGAATATCCGTCAAGAAAACAATAGAAAGCATGCCCGCTCAGTCTCTCGAGCATTTGATCGATAAAGGGAAGAGGAAAGTGGTCCTTACGAGTCGCATCATTTAGTTTCCTAAAGTCTATGCATACTCGATGACCGGTGATTAGCCTCACAGGAATTAACTCATTCAACTCATTGGCTTGCACCGTCAATCCTCCCTTCTTGGGAACTACGTGGATAGGGCTCACCCATTCGCTATCAGCAATTGGAAATATAATTCCCATTTCTAGCATTTTTATAACCTCATCCCTAACCACTTCCTTTAATTGTGGGGTTAAACGCCTCTGAGGTTGTGCAACCGCTTTCTTCTCTGGGTCCACGGAGATCTTGTGCATACATACGCTAGGACTAATGCCCTTAACGTCAGCTATGGTCCATCCAAATGCTCCGCGGTACTCTCTCAGAACTCTCATTAGTTTCTCCTCTTGTAAGTCCGTCAAGGAAGAAGATATAATTAGCGGCAAAGTCTCATCTTGAATAAATACATACTTCAAATTCGCAGGAAGAGGTTTTAAAGTCAAATTTGTGGGAGGTTCTTCCAAAGAGGTCTTCAACTTTTGACCAGTGAGTTTGAGTTCGAAGTACTTATGCCACGTTGGTCTATGATAGAATCTTTCAATCTCTGCAGCACTTAATTCCTCTACAGGCCTTGGGGTCCTCTACTACATCCTCGGCCATATATCTTCTCTCCTCCTCACTACTCACGTACTTGACTTCATCTTCTTCTTCTAAGACAGCATCCAAGAAATCCTTTATACTTTCATGTTGTTGAAATTCTTGAACAATCCTATCAATGGAATCTAACATAAAACATGCATCCTCTCCATCATCGGGTTGCTTCATAGTGTCGAGGACATTGAATGCAACTCTCTCTTCGTTTACTCTTAACACCAACTCGCCTTTGTAAACATCAATTAGCGTTCTACTAGTGGCCATGAAAGGTCTCCCTAATATCAAGGGCACTTCGTAGTTAGCTTCCATATCTAATACCACAAAGTCGACAGGGAATACAAACTTTTCAACCCTTACTAGCACATCCTCAACCACTCCACATGGTTGCTTGACAGAACGGTCAGCTAATTGCAATGTGATTGAGGTCTTCTTAAGATCTTTCATGCCTAGTTTCCAAAAAATAGATAGTGGCATCAGGTTCACGCTTGCTCCTAGATCACACAAAGCTTTGTTTAAACATACGTTACCTATGGTGCAGGGAATGAGAAAGCTTCCCGGATCTTTGCATTTAGGGGGTAACTTATGTTGAAGAATGGCTGAGCACTCCTCATTAAGGCATATGGTCTCTAAATCTAGAAGTTTCCTTTTAGTTGAGACGGCGTCTTTCAAAAACTTGGTGTACTCAGGCATTTCAGCTAGTGCTTCAACTAGGGGTATATTGATTTGTAACTTACTAAACATATCCACGAACTTCTTATACCTCTTATTATCAAACTTTGGCTTCGGCTTCGGCTTTGGTGGAGGATAAGGTAGAGTTGAAGGATCGACATCAGTGAAAACTGGATACTTGTTATCGTAAAGTTCAACTCTAGGGCCAGCAGGTTCTTTATATGTTCTTTGCTTAGGCAAAGACTCGGAAGTATTGGTCTTATTGCTTGGCTCACCATCCTTATTCTTTGTGACTTTCTCTTTCTCTTGCAGGGATGGTGGAGTCACTTCTTTTCCACTTCTTGTCATGATCGCATTCAAATCCTTAGGGTTCTTCTCTGTGTTGCTTGGCAACCCTCCAGGAGGTCTAGTTGAGACTTGCTCAGCTAGTTGTCCTACCTGGTGCGTGAGATTTTGGACTAGAGCTTTTTGATTGGTCACCTTGGCATCGGTCTTCTGACAATATTGGCTAAAGTTAGTGGCTAATTCAGCCATAGACTTTGAAAGTTGTCCCATATTGTCAGTGACGACATTACTCAGTTTTTCTATCGCAACTTCCCAACCAAAAGTTTTAGTTTGCTGTGGTACATAAGGGGTAGGCGGTTTAGGCCTTTCTCCTGCGTTTATGTCACTATATCGGAATCCAGGATGGTTATGATTAGGTCTGTACCCTCCCCCGATATAATTGGCTTCTTCAGTACCAGCATTCTCACTTTGAGGTGCTACCTCGATTCCAGCCCCTTTCTCTACTCTTGTCATCCTCTCTTGCATCCCATCTACCTTATTGTTGATAACAGAAAGTTGTTCTAAGATTTTGGTAGATGCACTATCATCAAATATGTGTCGCCATCTTCACAAGAGCTATGTAATTGCCTCCCCATTGGCTATTCATCGCTATTTGCTCCATCTTCCTTGTGCCTCCTCGGAGATAAAGAACAAACGCTCCATTCTTTGGAGGCGTCTACTCTAATTTTCTCCGTCTCTCTCAACCCATGGTAAAAAGTTTGCATTAAAAGCCAAAGAGAGATGTCGTGATGAGGACACTTCCTCATAGCTTCCTTGAAACGCTCCCAAGCTTGATCAAAACTCTCCCCAGGTTGTTGCTTAAATCCTAGGATGTCTTGGCGTAACTTAAAAGTTTTTCCTAAAGGAAAGTACTTATTCATGAATTTTTGCAACAATTGTTCCCAAGTAGTGATGGATCCAGCCTCTAAAGAGAGAAGCCATTGCTTAGCTTTATCTTTCAAAGTGAAAGGGAAAAGCTTAAGACGAATGTTCCCCTCCGGGATTAATTCTGGTTTCACAGTGCTAACGATTTCCAAGAAATTCGTCATGTGAACACCAGGATCCTCGTTTTGGACTCCATGAAAAGTAGAATAATTGGTCCCCATTTGAATTACATTTGGCCTAGGGTGATAGATTTCCGCAGCATCTTGCGGTGCTACGATAGCGGGAATGAATTGTTCAATAGTGGGCGTTGCATAACTTTGCAAAGTACGCCTCGCTCCTTGAACTAGGGCTTGGTTCTCATTATTAGCATTTGCATTCACATTATTGGCATTATTAATAACAGGATTAATAACAGGATTAGGTACCTGGTTTGGATTGACCGGATTGCCTTCCATTTCTGTTTCAGATTCAGAATGCTCAGAATGATCGGTTGTATGTCCTTTTTCCACTCCTTGCTCGCTTTCCTCAAGATTTGGATCCTCTTCTCCTTGCTTAGCCAATTCTCTAGCTAACTTCCTATTCCTTCTTGCAAATTTCTCTATTTCAGGATTATATGGTTCAAGCGGTTCCTTCGATTTCCTAGTAGCGTACTATAAAATAATAAACAACAGTAAAACAATTAATCACTAGTAAAGGCTAGGCCTTTAACTAACTAAATAAAACTAAAACAGACTCGAAATAAGTTTGAGAAAAGAAAACGTAAATAAAACAGAAGCAAAATATTGTAAAGCGATACGTAATGTAAAGCGTAAAAGAAAACTAATTCTCGGTCGACCGAGAGCTGTTGTTCGGTCGACCGAACGCTTTTTTTTTTTTTTTTTTTTTACGACACTGTTTTAATATATAGACTCTTATTCACAGAATATTCACGAATCCAGTTCCAACAAAATAAGCTATATCTTAATTTAATGACTTGAGTCCCCGGCAACGGCGCCAAAAAACTTGATGGAGGTCAAGTTAAATTATTAACTCGATGCCTACTAACACACTAGCAAGAGAACTATGTTCAATTGTAGTATAGCCAGATAGAGTCGAGGTCGATCCCACAGAGACTCGGCACAAATAAAACACAACTTACTTAATCAGAACTAAATTGAAAGGGCGGTCTACGACCAACTAAATGCAGTAAATAAAATAGTGACAACCACAAGACACAAAAGACCACAAAGACAAACTAAAGACTACTAAAACACGGATAATACGGTTGATATTATCTAAACAAATAGTATTGATTACGCTAGTAGATTATAACTCCCCCATGTGAATTAGGATGCTAACGAGATAAAACAAACGTTAAAGATTAATTATTATGACTACGGAGTCATCCCCAAGGTAGATTTAGCTCGGTTAGGCCTCTAAATCATCGTGCCTCCATTACGTGACTTCGCTTTTTAATGCCTCCATCTCATATAACTTCTGACACAATTACGAGACTAGGGATGCCGGTATAAACCGTAACCTCATCTAAGCAACATTCCTAGGGTAAGGCGTACTTCTTAGATGCCGATTCAATGTATATCCTAAGTAACAATCACTTTTTGGGTTTCATGTTAAATTATGATGACGAATAACTAAGTTGATCAGGTTTAATTACTCGTTTTAATTCCAATTCAGAGAATCTGACGTAGTCGAAGCCGATCATAATATTGCCCTACACATTACCAGGCTCGGTCGACCGAACGACAACACTCGGGCGACCGAGTGACACGTTTAGGTCGACCGAACACAGTTCTGTGTCGGAACAAATCATGATTACTTCTTAACGTTTCTAACCTAAACACATGGGTTCGTAAATAAATCTACATCACGCAATCAATACAAGAAAAACTACTCCATAATAAAATATATCAGATCTACAAATAAAGATTGCATAATTGAATAGTCATACCCTCGAAGACGAGAGTGACTCCCACTCTTTAATGCGCTCCCTAATTGGAGAATCCGACGAATCCACAATGAACGAACATAAAGAAAATAAAACTAAAACTAAAATTGTATAAATTGTTCTTGTGTTGTAGTGGTGTGTCTTCTCAATTCCGTAGCTGCTGTTTATATAGGAGTTGTAGCCGACATAGGGAGAATCCAAAAGATTGACATGCATTTATCACATTAGGCTCGGGTGACCGAACCTACACGCTCGGTCGACCGAATGGCTAGGCTCGGTCGACCGAGCCTTCCCTTGTTACGCGTTTTCACTCCGCTTTATCTGACTTGTTCCCCACTCCATGCTTTTGAATTGATCTGATTAATCTTTTCTTCAATGCTTCGATTTTCTCCTCTTTTATCTTGAGATTTCTCGATTGCGTGATAATTATCTTCCCGATTCGTTATGATCTGCAAAATCAGTATTTATCATACAATTAATTGCTCTTTTATAATAAAAACAGCTAAATACCAATTATCACAT